>VWYK01058962.1:0-38659 GCA_013399775.1 Semnornis frantzii | reverse complement strand
AGGCATTTAGAGCCTGTTCCTGGTAAACTCTTGGAAATTGGTTTCCAGGCAGCACAGGCGCAGTGGCAGAGCACAGGCGCAGTGGCAGAGCACACACTGTGCTCCCTGCTCATCTCCTTTTATCCATACAGCCTGAGACTAATGTGCCTTTGGACACAGAATTGCCAATCAAGATGACAGTTAGCCAAGCTTGACCATATCAGGTGAAGCCATAGGCTTGCTTTACCCAAATGTGGGCAGAGCACAGCCTTGCACAAACCAAACTGTGTACCTTGTTTACCACAGGGTCCAAAACAAACCTGGGCAAGCCACAGTCCCCAGACTCAGTGGCTCCAAGTTCTTTGTCCTCTTTCCCACAGTTGCCTCTCCCCAAAACAGAGGGAGAGAGAGCAGAAAAACATCTCTGGGCAAGGCAGGACATGGATAAGCCTATTTTGGCCTATTCAGGCCTGCCATGACAAGTATGAGTACGACTTAAAGTATACTCAGCTTACACAGTTTGGTTAAGATTCAGTGCATGAAGGACTCACAGAGCTCCTTGACCCCCAAGTCATGGCCAACAGCCTGTTCTTGTGGGCAACTGCTTTGTTTTGACCTAACAATTGGAGATCTTTTCTCTGCCTCTCTTAAGAGCGACTAATAGACTTAACCAGTGGGGTGAATTATCCATGGGAATGAAACCATTACAAGGTAAAAGCAACATCAGGACAATCTCTAAATTTCCAGCAGAATCCCTGAAGATACAAAACTGAACTGTACTGAAATTATAAAGGAATTAATTTCTCTTACAGGGGTTTTACCAAGGCTTGTGGAGGCACTATTTGGGGGAAAAAAACCCCTCTGCCTTATTAAATAGAAATTAAATTATAGGAAAGTGCTAAATGCCTCCTGTAGATCAAGGCTCCAACTCGTTAATGGACTCCTTGCCTCTTAACTTCAGATTTGTGAGTTATTTCAGGACTCTCTTGCCTTTCACACAAATGAAAGCTGCTTGCTAGAAATTCCAATTTTAAAGTCTCTGTATTTAACATTCTCGAGAGAGGTCTGTCAGAGGTACCTGTCACCTGAGGGGAGGTAGTGCTGTAAGATACAGGCTGAAGCATGAAGACTGGAGACTTTTACAAATCATATGGAGCCAATTTAAATTGCAGGGAGACTGAAGTGAAAGGCTGCTTCAGATGATGTTGCACCACACCAGGATGTGGTCTGGTTCGTGCTTGGTGCCCAACCTGGGCCTGCAGGATGCACATCGTGGCCAAATTCTGCCAAACTGGCTTTGAGAAGCCTCCCAGTTCAAACAAACAGTAGAAAACAACCAGCAAAAGCCTCTGTGGGGAAGTGGAAGAGGAGTGCCAGCCTACACAGAACCCTGTCTGAATCTTCAAAACTCAAACCTGTCATCATAGAACCTGTATGCAGGGTTAGTGTCAGAAGTGTGTTTTATGACTTAAATATATCTTGCACAGGAAACACTGAGCAAAGAAAACCCTTCTGGGTTGTATAACTCTTTGATGAGGTGCTATAATGGCTTTCATTCCAAGCCAGTAAATTCCAGAGCAATAATTTAAAGACTCCACTTTCCCTGGAATCTAAAAGCATGCTCTAAATCTGTGTTTGGTTGCAGCAGGGATCTGCCATGCCTGATGCTCTCTTTCTAGACTGTGAGTTGCATCTCCTGCACTCGGATGCACCTTTTGCCTACCATGAGGCAGCCTGGCTGGGAGAAGCACTGGGAGGTGAGGAGCAGGGTCAGCTCCACTTTCCCTCCCCCCTAAAAACCTGAATGTGGGCTAAAAGGAGCACCAGGGTGCAGGCTTGTACTGCTGTAGGGTGCATCACCATGCATGGTGGCAATGCTGTATCTGCAGGCAGCACTCCTGCCATGAGCAGGTGGTTCTGCCTGCTGCAAGCTGCCAGCACTACCAGCTGAACTGACTTTGATCTCTTGCCAGATACTGAGCTTGCCACTTCATCTGAGCACCAGGGGTGAGGTGAGATTCTGCACTCTTCCACAAGGGAGGAGTCAAACTTTTGGGCTTTCACATGCCAGTCTTGTTCAGCTTTGAGACATCAGTGCTTTGGATGAAGCTGTCCTGAAGATCATGGAATGGCTTGAATTGGAAGGGACCTTGAAAAGCATCTTGATGCTGTTGCTTAACTCAGGGCTGAGGTGGGAAGATTTCAGTTGTCAGAGATGTTTGTCTGCTTTCTTTTCAGCAGTAATTTTACTTGCAGGAGATACTGAATTCAGTCTTGCAGCTCTGAGTGTTCCTACTGATGCCAAAAGATATGGGCTGCAGGTTGAAGGTAGTTAACTGTTCCTGTGTTCACTTATCTGTTTCTGTATCTAAGCAGTTCTGTGTGAAATGGAAATAGGAAATAGAGCATGTAAAGATTAATTCAGAATGCATCTATGAAGCAAGGCTGTTATGAGCTCATATGGTCAAACAGAGATAGCTTTTGCTGTCAAATACAGTGAGATATTGGATAAATATTAGATTAATAAAATGAATAATATATAAATTGATGGCTTTGACTGCAGCTTATTATTAAGCAGAAGACTTATCTGGATTCAATCTGCTGCAAGCAACTTCCATCTGTGCTAGAGGCTCACAGCATCAAAAATACATAGAATAGCAGGAGATGTTCCTTGCTCCTTTGGTTAGCTCTGTGCAATTAGTAGGCAAGGTAGTCAGGGGGTTTGAAGCTGGCAGTTTTGGTTGGGGCCATAAAAAAATGAGGCTCCAAAAGTGTCCAGTGGCCCACTCTGAGGGGGCTGGGGTGACCCTGGGCTGTTTGCTCTCTAATGCTGAGACACAGACTAATGACTAAGAATAGTTCACTGTTTTTAAGTCAACTTTCAGATTACTGCAAGAACAGGAAAGTATCAATAATACAGAGGCTCAGATGATGTGATAGCTGTAATTCAGGAATGAAGGGACAAAAAACCTGGTAGATTTACAGGTGTGGTAGATTTAGAGGGGGGAGGGATTCATATTGCTACAGTGGTGATAAATTTAGCACTATTGTTATCCAAACTTCAGCTCTCTTCTGTTTGTTTGATTCCTTTTTTTTATTAGTCCTTTTCAGACCTAAATCAGAACTGCAAAGTAGTAGGAGGCAATTCTCAGCAGCAGAGGCTAATTGGTGACTGAAGAACAGTGATTGTATTGGTTGAATACATGAAATAATAATATTAACTTCTGCAGGAGAACTCCACAGGCTGATGCAACAGAGTGTGAGTGATAAACAGCAGCAGCTTCCTCCCATTTCAACATTAAATGTTCTCATTTCCTCTGCTCTTGTCTTAGCTTAACTTCTGGCATTTCTTTTCCATAAGCAGACAGGTACTGGCAAGTTGTTTAACTTAACAATTGATTTTTTAAAATGTCTTTCTTGTCATTATTTCCCTTTGTTAATGGGAAGGCTCTTTAATTAGTGTCGTTCTTTTGCTGCACTGTCACAAACTTTTCAGTGGGGGAATGGAACCCCAGACAGCACAGAGTGCAAAGGCTCTGGAGAGAGCTGGTGGTTTCCAGGTGGCTGTTGCAGAGAAGCTTGTAACCCTCTGTAGAAATGGCTTAGAAAAAGCTTCTTTTGTTATCAGTGCTTATCTGCAATGGTGACTGAAACCCGCTCCCTCCGTGCCTAAAATTGCATCCTCTGATTCTGAAGAGAAGACTTTGCAACTTCAGTATCAGATCTTGTAGCTTACCAGTAAATTGAGATACCTTTAGAAGAGAATCTGAGATGTGAGCTGACATTGCAGCTCCAGTATCTTCTTCCCTTGGGCAAAAGCTCTCCAGACTAAGCATACACTGTGCTTCAAGGGTGGTAGATTACTCCATGAGATTTATTGCTTTGTTAATATTCTCAGGGCATCATTTTCACTACTGTGAGATCTGAGAGCACTGTCTGGGTTTTTCTGTTCATTTTTCATCTCAACTCCCTCAATTTACAGCTTTGGCTTAGGGCTGTACACTGGTTTGGGGAGGAGAATCATTTGCCACCTCCCAGACTCTGATATCCTCTAAGCCTTGTTTCTCCTCTATAGCAACAGTCATTTCCCTGTGCCTGCTCAGCTCCAGCCACATCCAAGCTGCTGAGGGGTCCAGAGCACAGGGCTTCTGAGAAGCAGCTGGAGGAACTGGGCTTGTTTAGCCTGGAGAAAAGGAGGCTTAGGGGACATCTACACCTCCCTGGAAGGAGGTTGCAGAGAAGTAGGAGTCAGTCTCTGCCGAGTGAGTAGCGATGGGACAGGGAAATGGCCTCACCTTGTGTCAGGGGAGGTTTAGGTTGGATGTCAGGGAAAAGTTTGTTAGAACAGGCTGCCCAGCAAAGTGGAGTCTCCATCCCTGGAGGGATCTAAAAGACATGTGGATGTGGTGCTGGGAGACATGGTTTAGTGGTGGCCTGGCAGAACTGGGTTAATGGTTGGCCTAGATGACCTTAAAGGTCTCTTCCAACCAAACCCATTCTGTGATTCTAGGATACCTGTGTTAGAAATTCTAAAAGCTGATCCTTTGATTCCATAGGCTCTCCCTGGATCCAGTGTTTACTTCTTCAGTGACTTCAGTTTTATTTGTATTGATGATTTACGGAAGGTGAAGAGAAAGGAAGTGTCCTTTGCTATGTCTTTCCTCTAGCTGATCCCTTTATTTCTGTGCTTTCCTCCTTGCCCATCTTCTATGGAGGGCTCTTCTTGGCTAGGCTAGGTCAATGAACCAACATGAATGGAATGAGTTTCAGCAAGGCCAAGTGCCAGGTCCTGCATTTGGGTCACAACAACCCCAAGCAACGCTACAGGCTTGGGGCAGTGTGGCTGCAGAGCTGCTGGCAGAGAGGGATCTGGGGGCTGTAGTAGACAGGAGCTGAATGTGAGCCAGCAGTGTGCCCAGGTGGCCAAGAAGGCCAATGGCATCCTGGCTTGTGTTAGAAATGCTGTGGGCAGCAGGAGCAGGAGGTGATTGTCCTCTTGGACTCTGCTCTGGTGAGGCCACAGCTTGAGTGTGGTGTTCAGTTTTGGGCACTGCAATACAGGAGAGATGTGGAGGTGCTGGAGAGGGTCCAGAGGAGGGCAAGGAAGCTGTGAAGGGCCTGGAGAATAAATCTGATGAGGAGTGACTGAGAAGAGAGCTGGGGATGGTTAGTGAGAGGAAGAGGAGGCTGAGGGCAGACCTCATTGCTGTCCACAGCTACCTGAAGGGACATTGTGGAGAGGCTGCTGCTGGGCTCTGCTCACAGGGAGTTGGAGACAGACCAAGGGGAATGGCCTCAAGCTGAGGCTGGGCAGGTTTAGATTGGACATTAGGAAGTTTTTCATGGAGAGAGAGATCAGGGACTGGAATGAGCTGCCATGGGAGGTGGTGGAGTCCCCAAACCATCCTTAAACACATCCAACACTGGATGTGATGCTTAGGGCCGTGGTTTAAGGTGACTCTTGTAGAGCAGGGTTCTAGGTTGGACTTGGTGCTCCTGAGGGGGTTGCCAGCCTGCATGTTTCTGTGGTTGTCTCCACAGATGGCATTCAGTGCCTCTGCACTAAGCAAATGTGCCCTCTTCTCTCTGCCAAATTCACTTCAGCAAATCATCACCACTTCAAAGCTTCCCTGCTTTGCTTTTATCCCAGGGCACGGGATAGTTCACCTGCACTAGTGGGAGATGTCCCTGCCTATAGCAGGGGGTTGGAACTAGATGATCCTTGAGGTCCCTTCCAACCTTACCATTCTGTGATAGCAATACATTTGCTAATACAAGCTTTGATCCTGAATAGCCAAATGCCTCCTTGTTACTGAGCATCCTCTTTGCTTTGGGAGCAGGGAGGGGCAGGGGCTGTGCTGCCAGGCACAGTTACACAGAGCATGGTGTGGGTATAAAAAGGAACACTGTATGCAGGAAAAGCAGTTTCTTGAGCATCTCCAGGAGGCTAGGAAGGAAAGCCAGTTGTATAATTCATGTTAGGTGCCCTTGCTGCTGATCATGAATTTAGTCTTGATCTTGGCAAATCAGTCACACTTAGAGAGTGACAAGGAAATGTAGCACTGGTGACAAGCCTGTATTGTGAATATTTTTAAGGTCTGGGCTAGAGCACAGTGCTAGCCCACAGCATAGGCTCAAGGCTTCACTAGGCAGGCATTCTTGTCAGGGGTGATTGTGACAATCTAATCTTTCTTAAATTAAATGTTTTTCTACCCAGGGAGTTGTGCAAATCAGTCATGTTCCTGCAGTTTCCAACCATCAGCCTCTACACTGCTTGGGGGATAGATCCCACACACAGGCCTGCAGCTGACTTGTGCATGCTGCTGTCGTCCTTCAGCATCACTCTGGCAGCACAGTTCACCCATCCTGCCTTTTTTAAAGCAAATGATCCAGATCATGTCCTCTCCTTGATGAGGACAACTCTCCCTGCTGAGGGGAGACAACAAAGAGACTTGCAGAATGTTTAATGGCAGTGAGGCTTTATCCCTCTGGTCAGGCTGTGGTCATAAGAGAAGGGACTAAAGGATTTCCCTGAGGACAGGGCCAGGGCTCACTGACTTGTTAAATGCTTTCCCATGGAAGTGGGGATTCAGACAGACTAACCATGATGTCCAGGGCAGGGGAGTAGGTGCTGCAAGGATCAACTCTACACTGAGGTGCATTGCTTTAAATGAGCACAATGGATCTTCATCTTGGTGTCTTCTGATGGCACCTTCAGACAGTGCACTGAAGAGTGGCAATTAAAATATTTACATTTCCATTATTAATTTTTCACTATATGAAATGAGCTACTGAACACCTGGAACAAGTCACTCCATTCCTCTGTCTTCAGTGATGTTCTCCCATCAAAATGCTCAGGATCCATACTGTTCAAGAGAAAAATATTGCTGCTGAAATGACCTTTGAGCCTTCAAATGCTGAAGGTGGTCCCTCCAGCAGCAGCTCAAAGGACAGCTGTTAGTGCTTCAAGACCAAGAGGATAAGTCTGTGAAGCATGTGGCAAACATGTGGGTGCTCAGCCTGAGAACTGAGTGTGCCTTGGAGGCAGTGGATGTCTGCAGGTTGAGCAGATGGCACTCATTTGGGTGTCAACCCTCTAAACACTTCTTACCAGGCACTGTGGGTTTGAGTTCTGTGGCAGAGTAACTGCAGCAGTCAGCAGCTGGGTTAAGCTCACTGTCATTCATCCTACAGGCAGTTAGATGCTTCTGAAATCCAGATGAGCTACAGTGACATCACAGTGCCTGTCAATACTACATCCAGGACCCAATTTCCCAGCCCCTCCTCTGAGCAGGGGCTAACTCTGCTTGAGGTTTCAACAGTAAAAGCAGAACTTGGGCAAAGGTGCTTCAGTTCCTTGCATTTCAAAGGTGACAGCCTCTGGGCAATTCAGGTACCATGGCAGAAACTGTGTGCAGCTCTTTCAACTGCAAGAAATTACCTCAGGAGTTAATATTGAAGTAGTCCAGAAGCTGGTCCCAAAAAAGCAGTCATCTTTGACTTCTAGCTCAGTGAGGCAGCAGCAGTAACTTACAATTTCCCTATTGCAGTCTGCAGGAAGGGTGATGTAGTGCCATTTAGAAGGGTAATTTCTGAGGACAGGCAGGAATGCCTCAGCCCTGGGAGAGGAGAAAAGGAAGGTTTTGGCTGGAGCAGCACAGCAGCCTGGGCTGCTGAGACCAGCTTTGAGCTCAGCCATTTGGAAGGAATGTAACATTGGTGTGAACGGGGAGTAAGAGTACATAGCAGTGAGCAGATCAAAAAAGGTACAGTACCAGACATGAGAGCTCAGCTGGGCTACTTCAGGAAGCAAGATTTCCTTTGTCTTTCCTTCCTCTTGCTTTTTTTGTTTTAAAAACTTGCCAAAACTTACAAAAAATCCATCTCTTGCTGGTGAAACCAGTTCAGGTATCATTGGTACATAAGTAGCTCCTTGGTACCCTGGAAAATACTGAGTTGTTATCTAGGTACAACATTTGATTCTTGAGCTGGTTTCTATTTTAGGGAGAGACCTTTCAATTGCCTTCAGAGATTAAATGCATTCTCCAAATGCTTTTTTTCATGGACTTTTGAAACATGGAAATATAACTTCAACCAGCAGCTTTATTTACAGTTCTGTGGGGTTGAACTTCAGCATGAACTTGCTTGTGTTTCATTTTGCTCAGCCCTGGGATACTGCCCAGGAGCTAGCAGAGATGGCATTTTCCAGTTCAAAGGTGACTGTACACCTCACTGCAGGAGAACACTTCTCACCTTCTGGAGCCTTACAATTCTTTGGCACCTTACATCTAAGCTTTACTAGTGAGTAAATGTATCAAGAATGAGTGATGGAGATGAATAAGATAAATCATAGAATCATAGAATGGTAAGGTTGGAAGGGACCTCAAAGCTCATCCAGTTCCAACCCCCTGCCATAGGCNCCACAACCTCCCTGGGCAACCTGTGCCAGTGTCTCACCACCCTCACTGCAAACAACTTCCTCCTAACATCCACTTTCAATCTCCCCTCTGACACTTCAAACCCATTCCCCTTGTCCTGCCATTCCCAGCCCTTGTCAATAGTCCCTCCCCAGCCTTCCTGTAGCCCCCTTCAGATCCTGGAAGGCCACTCCAAGGTCTCCTGGAAGCCTTCTCTTCTGCAGGCTGCAGAGCCCCAACTCTCTCAGCCTGTCCTCACAGCAGAGCTGCTGCAGCCCTCTGAGCATCTTGGTGGCCTCCTCTGGACCTGCTCCAACACTTCCATGTCCTTCCTGTGCTGGGGGCTCCAGAACTGCACCCAGGACTGCAGGTGGGGTCTGAGGAGAGCAAAGGGGCAGAATCCCCTCCCTTGCCCTGCTGCCCACACTGCTCTTGCTGCAGCCCAGGACTCAGCTGCTGTCTGGGCTGCACTCACACTGCAGGCTCAACTCTCATCTGCACAGTGACCAGCTGGAGACTGCGAATACAGTAATCCCAAGGATCAGTACTTCTGCTTCTGTCCAGGCTATGTGACACATTCTGTAGTTCTTCTCATAGTATTCTTAGTGTAAACCTGTTGGATTTTAAATTGTCCTGCTAAATGGTGAAAAACTGAGGAGTTTGGAGCAGTTGGTGTGCTTCAGTATGTGCAAATGTTAGCAGAAACCAGTGGGGAAAATCTTTTGCTCTTCTAATATCTGCAGCATAGGGGGAGGGGGGTAGCAGAATGCATTGTTCATGGGCTTGTGCAGCTTGAACCCATTTGCTTCCAGCTCTTCCTTTTGCTAAGAGACAACAGCTGTGTGTGTATTACTGGGCCTGGTGCTGCTTGGTGCCAGGCCATCTCAGGTGCAATCATGGCACTTACCAAGAGACATTTTAGGGCCTAGAGAAGAAATCTTACAAGGAGCGACTGAGGGAGCTGGGGATGGTTAGTGTGAGGAAGAGGAGGCTGAGGGCAGAGCTCATTGCTGTCCACAGCTACCCGAAGGGACATTGTGGAGAGGCTGCTGCTGGGCTCTGCTCACAGGGAACTGGAGACATGGCCTCAAGCTGAGGCTGGGCAGGTTTAGATTGGACATTAGGAAAAAGTTCTTCATGGAGAGAGAGGTCAGGGACTGGAATGAGCTGCCCAGGGAGGTGGTGGAGTCACCCACCCTGGATGTGTTTAAGGTGGTTTCGATGTGGTGTTTGGGGCTGTGGTTTAAGGCGACTCTTGTAGAGCAGGGTTCTGGGTTGGGCTCGGTGCTCCTGAGGGGCTGTGCCAGCCTGCATATTTCTGTGGTCTGAGCCAATGAGTTTCTGTAGGATTGCCATGTTGGAGTACTTATGGTTTTTAAGCAAGCAGTAGATTCTAGCAGGTGCTCTGTGCCTACTGACACAGAGTGCATGAACTACTTTGCTTGTTACAGTGTCCAGGAACTACTTTTTATGGTCAAGAAAGGGCATGTAAGAAAAACAAAGCTATTTTCAGAAGGCTTAAGGTCATGCTGCCGTGGCCTAAATTTTATAGGAGCTGATAAATAAGAAAAGTCTGAAAGCTTCCTGTATCAGAGTGTATGTTTAGTGCACTAATCTGGTTAATTGGGTGTTGTCATCTCTCTGGATTTAAAATATCATTGTTGCCTTCATGCAACCCATTATGCTGTGTGCTGGTGCAGAGCATTTGCTATTTCCTGCTGCAGAATTGGCTGCACTCGAGCAGCACTGTGTATTTATACTCTTACAGAGGGCTTGGGCTCCTTTGTAGATCAAAGGAGTCATATAAATGGTAATTTCATTGCATAATTGTCTTACTGAATGTTGGGGGGGGGAATATTTAGTAGGATGGATGTAATACATCAGCAGCAGTCAATTAAACTGCTTTGGGACCTGTTTGGAGGATTAGCTGCCTGGAGTTGGAGGTTAGCTGCCTGGTGTTTATGGAGCACCCAATATTTCTCCCTGAATATAAACATGCATGACCTACCTGGGCTTGCTCCAAGACTGCCACAACTTCTCACTAGAAATGCTCACAAGTTGTAAAACTTTCTTGAGAAATGTAGTGCCCTGACCTGTGGTAAGTGTGAGAGGAAGAGCAGTGTATGCTAATTGTAAAGGTCTGTTAGGAGGCACACAAGCTCTGCCATGTTGGATGAGAACAGTCAAAGTGCTGCAGCTTTTGGAGGAGGTTCTTAGAGCACTTAGATTTCTCCAGGCTCTGTGACCTTTTCTTCCCCCCTCAGGACAGATGCTGAAACTGTTCACACAGTCTGGCTGAACTCCCTGAAGTAGCAGAAATCAAACCTGTGTTACCAACCAGAATTCTGTGCTCCTCGTGGGGCACTTCATTCAACCAGAGGGTGGTTGCTTGGAGGTTGATTTTGTTGTTTGGGGTTTGGTTGTTTGTGTTTGAGGGGGTTTGGGTTTTGTTTTTTAGATAAGCATTTGTCATCTCCATGTCATATTTCTCAGAGAACATAGTGATTAACAAGACATGTTTAATGCAGTCCTGACTGAAAGGTTAATGAGAATCCAGAAGGCAGCAAGGAGGGAAATAATGTGCTGTTTGTGCTGAAAACTAGGAGCCAGGATGAGCTGTAATTCAGTTTGTCTTAACCAGAGGTGCTTATTTGTTCTACAGTCAGTGTAATTAAAAATAGTGTAAGCAATTCCTCCCTTCTGTAATACTGATCACTGCCTGTCCAGTCATGCTGAAGTAGGACTAGAAGATGGGTGCCCACTGGGCTGAATTTATTTTTAACCAGAATTGTTTGGGATGAGGTTGGGAGAAGGATTTGTGTGTCTACATGGTTCAGAGACTTGGGTTGAGTACATGCAGCTGAGAAAGGCAGAGGGGAACAGGGAGGAAGGCAATGTGATGCTCCTGAGGAGAGAGTGCTTCCATGGCTTGCTGCCACTGGTACCTTCTTGAGCCACTGCATGACTGGGAGGGCTGGGGAAGGGCCACAGGGCAGTGAGCATGTGGCTGGCTTGCACCTCACCATGACACCTGCAGACTTCTCAATGTGTCCTGCAGCAAATTCTGAGTTCCCAGGCCTCCCTATAAAGCTGCAGTAGTTCCCCTTGAAAGAGACAAAGCATAAAACTAAGTCTGAGTATCTTTCTGTTCCTGAGCCATCTCTGGCTGGTGGATGATTTCCTCCATGCAATGAATGCTTTTGCACTGAGCAAGAAAACAGCCTTTGAAGAGAAGTCAGCAATAAGTGAGGATTGCAGATACAGAACTTGTTCTTTTTGGGCAAGCTACCAATCTTGGTGATGCTAATCACAGGGCTCCTTTGCTAACTTGATGAGAATCACAGTTGTGGCTGCCAAATCAGACAAATTGGCATGTGATGATCAGAACTCACAAACCATCAATTACCTGCATTTCTGTCTGCAGCTACCTTTGCACAAAGGACAACCTGATTACTTCTGTTGGTAGTTCAGCTTTCCTACTGTACTTCTTGTGGGTAAGGGCAGTAGTTTTTAAAGCCTCCTTTCTGCAGCCAAAGTCAAAACAGGAGAAAAGTGCTATTTATGTTGAGTTGTCTGCCAAAGTTCACTCATTCAAAGCTCTGTTCCTGACAGGAAGAGGAAACAAGAAAACCTCAGTGCCTGTTATGCCAACTCCCAGCTAAATGAAAATGTGATTTGCACTAATTTAGTTACCTTTATTCCAGGCTCCATGCCTGCATTCAGTTAATGTAAACTCCCTTGTTGCTGTCTCCAGACCATGCAATGTAAGGGCTGTAAAACAAGGGGATTAGCTGGCTTGGGGTAACTGCTGCTGTTCAGGATCTTCTCCCCTTAGGCAAGGGAAGAAAATCCTCCAGTGCTTGAGGTGCATAAGTGTGATCCTAAAGTCTCTGACCTTCCTGAGGTGTGCCTGTCTCAGCACAGACAAACCTCTGGGTCTTTTGTTTCTGTGCCATTTCAGATTTTGTATTTTGAGCTTTTACCAGCAAATGGCTTATTTGAGCCATTTAAAACATCAAAGGAGGTGTTCCTCAGCTTGGGGAACATCTTTAATTTAAAGGAGATTTATTAAAGGCCGAAACAGGATAACACTGCAAAAGGATTAGCTGTGGTTACTTGATTTCTGAGCAAACAGCTTAATTCTGCTTCCTTTGTATGGGTGTCTTTCAGTAAGTCCATTCACTGAGTGGTGGTGAACTAGGCCTGGGGTTTGGATTCTTCTTTCTTTTGTAATTTTCCCTTGTTTCTATTGTTTTCTTCAGAAATAGGAAGCATTGCTGAAAGCTTGAACTTCAAAGCTTAAGACAGCTTAGTCTTCCCTGGTTGCTATGCTCCAAGATAGATTCCTGAAGCTTCTTTGCTCGTAGCTGCCAAATGTTTTGTTTCAGGGCTTCTTAGCTCCGAGGCTCTGGGTTTGGCTGTTGTTTTGATTTTAGTCTTCACAAAATTTCTGAGCAGCCAATTAAAAAAATCTTAACACTTCAATCATGTTGTTATTTTGAAAGCAACCAGAGCAGCAGGGCTGCAGAATGCTTTTTATTTTGCATTAGAATCATAGAGTCGTTTAGGTTGGAAGGGACCTCAAGGATCATCCAGTTCCAACCCCCCACCATGGGCAGGGACACCTCCCACTAGAACAGGTTGCTCAAGGCCTCATCCAACCTGGTCCTGAACACCTCCAGGGAGGCTGTGGAACACAATCACAGGTGACATTCTGTGCTTCTGTGCTCCACAACCTCCCTGGGCAACCTGTGCCAGTGTCTCACCACCCTCACTGCAAACAACTTCTCCCTAACATCCAGACTAAATCTCCCCTCTGCCAGTTTAAAACCATTCCTTCTCCTCCTCATTGCAAGGCCTTGTCAATAGTCCCTCCTCTGGCCACCTTCAGATCCTGGAAGGCTACTNAAGGGGCAGAATCCCCTCCCTTGCCCTGCTGCCCACACTGCTCTTGCTGCAGCCCAGCACACAGTTGCTGTCTGGGCTGCACTCACACTGCAGCCTCATCTTGAGCTTTTCATCACCCCACACCCCCAGGGCCTGTTCCTCAGGGCTGCTCTCAGCCATTCACCACTCCATACTTAGTAAGTATTTAGTACTTAGCCTTCAGATTTGCTCTGTCTGTGAACACCAGACACAAACTCTGAGAACTGGAAGTTAACTGTTCAGTTCATACCTCAGCAACAAGGAATGGGCCACATGGTGCTTGGTGAAACCTGGGCAAACCTGCTGTGAACTGCTCCATCTGATAGGCTTGACAGGAAAGGAATGGGATAACTGTTTGAAGAAGAGGCTTTGCCTCCTGGAATTGATTAGCAGAAATGTTATTTGGGTGCAGAAAAGCTCAGGCTGAGCTTTGCCTGTCACATGGGAAGACCAAAGTATGGTCAGAGAAGAATGAGAGTTTGAAACCAAAGATGTGCTGGAGAAACAGCTCTGCTCTTACAGGGCTCTTCAGAACCTGGGGCTGTTTGGCATGAGGAGACCATTTGGTTTGATATTAAAATAGTATATATACTTCAGCTGCTTGTTGCATCACCAACTTGCCAACCAGTCCAGGTGGTCTTTCACTGCATCTGTCTCCTTTATCCCCATCACCATTTTTTACCTGGAAATAAACAAATGCTGTGAGTTTTAGGGAATCTTTTCTAGCTAGCCAAGCTTAGAAACCCAGAGTACAGCACCAGCCTGACCTCTTGTTCTCTTCCCAGTAAGTTCCCCACACCTTTGGCCACTGAGGCTCTGAGGTGTCTCCAGATCCTTCCTCCTGCTCTTCCTGAAGAGCCTTGTCCCACATGCCCTGGGGAGCTCATGGCATGCTGGCTCCAGCGCTGCTCGTTAGTTGTGGCAAGCTTGCTAGAGAAGGACAAGACATCAGAACAAACTGGACTGATTCACCAGTGTTTGCAGAGGTGAAGAAGGTGTAGTAGCAACAGAGGGGTGAAGAGCAGTCCTGATCTGTTCTCAGCCTGTACAGCCATAGCTGTCAGGCACTCATCCTGTGTGATGCACCAGACACTGTAACTGCAAATAGAGTTTGAAGTGCAGGACCCTCCCTGACACCAGTACCCAGCCCCTGTGTGGCACAGTTCTATAGAACAAGCAGTTGCTAATTGCTGGGGGAGAGCTGACTGAGAGAGCTTTGTAGATTCCAAGATCTTGCCACCACACCAATTTCCTGAAAGCCTGGAGGGAAGATGCTTTCCTTTTGCAGCAGTCACCAGGTGCTACTTCCCACCCAGCTATGGACAAATGGGCATGAACTTGGGGGGATGGAGTCTGGCCTCTTCTAAACCTGGAGTGCTACAGCTGCATGGAGTAGTTCAAAATGTCATTGCCTGAATGGAAACTGAGTGCTTGGGGATCTGAATGCCTTGCATTGCCTTCCCTCTGCCATATGTAGGCAGCTGTTTAGCTGGTGACTGTGTGTGCAGAGAGCCACAGCTCGTTACCTCTTGATTATGTTCACATTTTCTGATATGTCATTTCCATGAGAGAAATTAAATTGCCTTTAGTAATTTGAAGCAAGTAAAAATGACAAATCATCATTCTCATGTGATTAGTAAATGGCTGTAGAACAGGAATGCTTCTCAATTACATGGCAAGTACACTTCAAGCAGCAGTTCCAAACCTCCAATTGTTTTCCTGTGATTTTTTTTTCTTTACTTTTAAACCAAGATGGCTTTGGTCTATTAAAAGAAAAAAAAATTAAGCAGCTTCTTTCCACTTTGAATAATGCTATTAGCTATGAACTCTCAGCTCATCATTATGAAGAGTTAGAATAGGGAATGATTTCACAGAGACAAAAGCAATATAATGTCTGCAGAGAAATGAAAGAAAACAAATGAAGTAGGAAAGTGATTTTTGGCAAGTCCACATCTTGGGATGTGGTAAAGTACTCTACTGGAAAGCAGAAACTCCCATGTGCAGCTAGGAAATAGGCATCATTAGTGAGCTATCATGCACCTCTTGCAGGGAGAAAGAGGAACAGACATCTAGCAACAGGAAATGCTCTAGTGAGTGACTACAGCACATGGGCCACAAGGAACATCTTTAATCTCTCAGAAAGAAGCCATCCTTGCTGCCTGCATTTGCATTGGGATTCTGATCCTGCAGATACTCCTGACTAGAGGTTTAGCATCTCCAAAGGCAGTTTGTAGCAGTAATTACCAGGCACTGGTACACGATTGTGCCACCCAAAGAAGCATCCTGCAGAGATCCCCAAGTTGGTGCCAACCTGTGGCAGTGAGTCTCTGTGCAGGAGGCTCAGGAGCAGAGCTGCCTTTGTGCCAGCTGTGAGCAGGAGCTACCACGTGGGGATGGGGAACTTTTGCATCATCTCCTTGGCACCTCAGCTCCTAATTCATGCACAGGGAACCAGGTTGCACAGCCTGGAGGCTGGGCATGAGCTTGGTACCCGAAAGTGGTCTGCAGTCACCAAAATGAAACCACAGGCTGGAGCCCACATTTCAGTCTAGGAATACGACTTCTATTAGGGGGAGGACAAGTGTGTGCCTACCTTCTAGCAGCCATTGCATGGTGGCTAAGAGGAAGTAGAAGCAGAGAAAGGAGGATGATTTGCAGGTCTAACAGAGGCTGGAAGAGGGAGGGATGGGTGTCTTTATTTTCAGTCAACCATTCCAAGTACAGAAGTGCTTTGTCTTTATTTGCCTTTTAACTCATCTTAGGTCCTTCAGCTAGTGAAGGAAAAGTTCAAAGGAGCATTACACAAATGTCTTCATTTACAAATTGAGTCTCCTGTGTCGAGTTCCACCCCTGCTGCTCCAGTAAGCACTGGAATCTCTTACCTGTAAAACAGCTGAGAGATGCCCCTGATGCCTCTGCCTTGGTGTTTCCAGAACTGGCATCTAAATTACTTGCACACCCACGTGTGATTCCTGTGTGACAGGGTAGATTCTGGTGCCTGGAACTGTTTCCTTGTTTGCTCACAAAACAGCAACCATTTGTTTCACTGAGTAAAGAAAGCTCCCTGGAATGTCCTCTGTCTCCTGTGTCCAGTGCTGTGCCCTTCCAGGCCATGCCACTGAGCTGATGCAGCTAGCTGCCTTTATTTGAAATTCCTGCTTCTGATTGAGCTGATTGCCAGCTGTTTCTCAGGGCACCTTTTTGTTTAAACCAGAACTTTGCCCTTCAGTGGCCTGCCCAGAAGTCCCTCAGCTGGCTGAATTTGTCTGTAAGGGCAGTTTGCAGCAGCACAAGTACAGGATAATTTACTTGGTTTACTGTCCTGCCATTCAAACACTGAAATGGTTCAACATGCCTGCAAGCAGTCACCCTACTAACTCCTCAGCTATCACTCAGGTTGGGAAATAGCTGTCTCTCTTTTCTTTGGCTGTAGTCCTTTTTATCTTTGGGCAGTTTTAACCAGGGGGTTAACCTCTGAATACAGAGCTTTTGGCTGTTTGAAGTCCAGTTACAAATATGAAAGCTCAACCAAGTAGAGCTCACAAGCAAGGCAGTAGCCAAACACTCAGGCATCTGTGCTCTGGTGGAAGCATGGTCAGATGCTTTTCTCCAGGGTTACAGCTTTAGCTGTTCCATCACCCTGGGTTTCCACAGCACTGGCTAGTGCTTCCAGCCAGGGTCCTGAGAGCTTGCTGCTGGTTTGCTTTCCCCATGGCTCTGCCCCCTTCTTCTGGCTGTGATGTGTAGGATTTGTACCTCACGGTCACAGGCTCTCTTTTAGGGTCACCCATGCACTGATTTGAAGGCAAGGAAGAGGAGGAGCAGAGCTGACCTTTCCTGAGCAGTCAGGCTCTTTGTTTTCTAAATCAAGTCTTTGACTAATGGAAAGGAGTCCCTACTACTCTTCTGCTGAGAAGCTGAAGCCTATTTTTAGAGGTGTGTGTGCAGTTATAGTGCAGAGCTACTAAATGTGCAGTTAATGCCATCCTGAATTGCATGATGGCTGCCTTTCAGCTCAGGTCTGCTCCTTTCTGAAAGCCCAGGCCAGGAAATTCTTTTCTTCCTGGAAGGCAAAACTCCTCTCCTTCCAGTAACTCTGGAGCTGGTAAGTCAGGTGTTCAGACTTGTGCTCTGAGAGTGTCCAAAGCAGCTAACATACTCACTGCATGTGACTCAAACCCAACTGAAATAAAAAGAGAAAAATTCAGGATTGAAAAAATCTGATTCATGTAAAAGTCTTTGCATTGGCAACCTTAGTGCTGGGGACCTGAGCCCTGTGCCTGGTGGGCCTGTGGCTGGCAATGATAGGGATATGACCTCCTGACTGGAAGAGTAATATTCCAAGGTTCCTCGGGTCTCTTGCTTTCTCTGCTCTGTGGGTAATGTTCCCCTGAAGGCACAGTCCTGCAGCTCTCCCTCTTTAGCACTGCAAGATTGCAGAGGGCAGAACTGTGGAGTGTAAAACAATTTGTGGCCCTCAGAGTTTTGCTGCATGAGTCCTTTTGGCATTGCTGCATTCAGCCACATAAATCTGTTCAACCTGTTCAGTGCCACTGATGTGGAACCTGGGGCTGTTTCTTCTTGACCCCAGACCTGGAAGATATTCTCTTTTCCTAGCAGATTATGGAGCATGAGCCCCTCAGATACTTGTGTAATGAGACTTTCTCTAATATTTTCTGCTTACCTGAGCTCTAATGAGGTCCTTCATGTCCCTTCTTGCAGGAGGGGGATTTGCTGAGCTGATCAGCTGTAACATCTGCTCCAAAGCTGCAGCTAGCACACGTTTTTAAAATGGCTTTATGTATTTACACAATGGATTGTTTGTGTTAATTAGAGTCTACTCCACCTCTGGTGTGCATGCATGACTCGTTAATAGCAGCAGCAGCTATGTATTCTCTTAAGGAGAGCAGAGCTCTTAATTAGGTTTTTAAGATGCCTTTGTACAGCTTTTATTGCAAGGATGAAGTGCTGTGTGTTCACCTGCTAGCTATCCCAATAAAAAACAAAGGTTTGCTGGGGGTTTTCTCATCTTCTCTTTTATTTTTACTGTAATAACACAACCCAGTCCCACCCAGGAAGAGAACCTGTGCGAGGCAGGAATTAGGGAATGTCAGGGTTTGGAAGAGAGAAAGTGTGTGCTCAGGGAAATGTTTACCTAGCAGAACTGCTGGTCTGGTCATAGAACAGCCTCTGTGGTCAATATAAAGCCTACCCAAACCCTGGGTGCTTGGTCCACATTTTCAGTGCCCACCTAAGGCATGGAGCTCTGTTACCCTCTGCCAGCTCAGCTCCTTTCCTTCCCCCAAGGCCTGAGCAAGGCTTTGGTTTGCAGAGCAGCAGAACTATGCAACAGTCAGGGAGAAGTTCTAAGGGACCATGGAACATTTGAAGACATTTCAGAAATTTATATGGGCATCTGATGTGCTGGTTTGAGCTAATTGGAATATTTCAATAGAGAAAATTATACTCTAGGCTGTGAAGGAAAACAATGGTGATGTCTGCTTCACTCATAGGCTTGCTGAGATGTTTAGAAAAGGGAACCCAAAACAAAAAAGATAAGAGAGTGTCTCAAGCTGGCAGTCAGGGTCACGGGGCACAGTGTTTTGGGCTCTCTAGCAGCTCTGGCTTCTCCCCTCTGCTGAAATAACTTCATTAACTGCTTTTCTTTTAATCCCCCCTCTGGCCAATCCTCCAAACTCACCTTGAGTGTAAGGCAAAGCTTAGGGTAAGGTGTAGGGGTAGGGAGAAGGTGGAAGGGTGGTTGGGAGCCCCTCCTGGGGTCTCTGATTTCTGGGGGGGGGAGTTGTGTNCAAGGAGCCTTTAAAAACTTCAGTGGCTGAAGGAGGGGTGGTGATGACTCTCTCCAGCTGGTGACACAGACATGGTGCTGCATTGCACGGCGAGAGCCAGTTCAGGAGCGCGAGCAATCGTTAGGAGGAAGGCAGAGGCTCTCAGAGGGGAGATGGCACTCTTATTCAAACTGTCTCTTCCAATTCCTGTGGAGGATAAGAAAGGCAGCAAAACCTGATAGGAGGCACTTTTAATCTGGGATTCTTTCTGCCCAGCCTTGCAGCATCATACAAATACTTGTTGTGTCCTGGGGCAGTGCCCAGCAGCGTCAAACAAACTCTCCCCATTCAACTGTGGCTTCTGCAGACCTTGACCAACCCTGCGTGAGCACTGGGGTGGTGAACTGGAACTGCTGATGGGTTTCAGTCAGCAGAAGACTATTTTTGTCCTATTCTTGCATGTCTGCACTGCATAGTCCTTAAATTGGCCTGAAGTCTTAGTGCATCGCTGAGACAAAGAATTTTTTGTTGTTGCAGACGTGTGGCCACATCACACAGTGCTGGCTGAGTTCTAGTCTGGGTCATTTTACAAGTGTGGGGGGGGTGGGGAACTCCCAAACCATCACATCTGACTTCTTACAACCATGAATCCCCAGGATTTATTCTGCCATCTCCCAACTGCCCAGCTGGGCAGTGGTTTTCAGGGCTCCATGTGCTATGGAGTCTACAAAGCTTGCAGAATTTCCCTTAAAACTTTTTAATGTACATGTTTAACAGTGCTGCTTTGGGGATTTGGAGAAGGGATACTGAACCTTTTCTATATTGTGCCAGGTTCAATAAAGGAAAAAAGGTATCCTGGTCTGAGCATGTTCCAAATACAGTAAATCTTGTTTCCACCTGATGAAAACTGGAAACAGAAGCCTATAAAGCAAACCCTGATAAGAGTCCCAGCTAAGGAAGCAATGCAAGCACTGCTCTAAAGCATGTAAACAAACAGCCCCTCTCAAACAGGTGTCTGAATTGCAATGGAGTCTAATTATCTGCTAAGATAGATAGGTCCAAACCCCTACTGATATAAAGGAACTCTGGGCTGTATGCTGTAATTTCGTGAAGTTTTAGCTGCTGCTGCCAGAAGCAGATACTAAGTAAAAGATAAGGTAGAAAATAATGAGCCTTTGTTATTTGTATCTCAAGTTTAGGAGCTGTGCTTTGTGAGTGCACAAAAGATGCACCATAAAACACTGCACCAAAAGATTTCTTGGTGGAAGTGCAAAAAGCCACGGGGTGCAAATGAGGATGCAGCAGCTTCCAGGCAAGAGCTGCTCAACAGCATTTTTAGAGCTGCTGCTATTAGTAAGATGTAACATTTCAGGAGGGCAACATACATTTTTAATTGGAATGCTATAAAATTTAGCCTCCTATTCCAATTCCCAGTGTCTTGAGAACGAGACTTGGTGGCAGTATCTCCATCATGTATATTGTCTGTTAATTCCTGCATGCTCCCAACAACAGCACAATGCTTGTCTCCTTTCTAATTGGCAGTTCAGTTAATGACAGAAGCAGTAGAAGCTTGGAAGCTGACATTTTCTCCTCTCTTAGCAGAGCTACAGGAAATTTTAAATGATTGGGTTTGTGTTATGAGTTTCATGTATCATGAATGAATTAGGATCTCTGCTGAAGCCTGGTTGAAGCATACTCTCCCCTCATTCCCTGCTCTGATGTGTGTTATCAAGGCTGTGAGCGTGCCTAGCAAAGTGCTTCACTTGTCTGCCCTCCCCATGGCCCTCTGAACAGGAGTAACATTAGGCACAGCCTATCCCAGGCCATTGGGGCACCTGCAAAGGTTCTCAGTTAGTGCTTTATTCCCAGGGAAAGGTGCTGTCAGGACTAGCATCTGGCAGAATTTACCCCATGTACTGTAATTAGCAGCACAATGAAGAAATGGCCCCTGGTGGCAGTTACTGGGTGAGCTGCCAGTCTTCATCCCAGCAAAGTGTAGTTAAGCCATCAAACAGTGTGCACCAAGTCCATCCCTGCTGGTGGGAGCATTTATTGTTGCAGTGTTCCTGCCTGCTGCCCTCTGGGCAGGGGAGCATTAGCTGAGCTCAGCTGGGTGTGGGCCGGTAGAAGGAGAAGCATCCCAAGCTGCTGGCTCCCCTCTAGCTGTCTGGCTGCCAGAGGGAGCTTGAGCTCTGCAACAGAGCACAGAGATGCACATCACTCCAGCAGGGGGGAGGTAAGCTGCTCTAGGTGCCTGAGCACTACTGGCCCCTGTTTTAGCCTGCTGCTGCCTTACCTAACTGCATTTTAAGCAGATACATGAGTTGCTTGTGTCAGTCCTAAGCTGTCCATGTAGGCACTCATTAGTCAAATGTGCACCTTTGTGTTAAGTGATCACAGTAACTTACTCAGCAACATTACTCCATGCAGCTCAGATCAAAACCTGGCTGCCAAAAGTGGAAAGCCAGCATAAAGACAGAGATCCACTGGTTTATTACATCATTAAAACAAGTATCTAGATTCTACTCTAGCAGGGACTGCAGGCTGGAGACTGACAGACTAGAATGAAATAGCAGGGAATGAATTTTATGTAGCCATTTTCTTCCTCCCCCAAATGTGAATGCTTATGCAAAACACATTGCTGTGGATTCACTGACAATAAAGAGGGAATCATTATATGAGCAGTGGATTCCCAGGGGAACACTTTAGCCAAAACACACTCTGCAATAATTTCCCACATCTTAGTGGAATAAATTAATTTATGAATTTTCCATGAATATGTGCAACCGTTTCTCCCCTCATATATTTTATTGATCTCCATATACATTTAACAACAAATAACAGAGCTGTTTTTCCATTTGCAGTAAAATACTTTAGAGATGTTTATGTGGGCCTTGGGGTTCATAGGAAACAAATGCAGTTCAAACACCAGGGAGGTAGCAGAGAAATGTGAAGCTTGGCAGGACCCAGGGAGCTGTGCTAGGAGAAAAGCTCAGCAGAGACTCGAGGCATATCCAATCATAGCAGCAGGGAGGTGGGATTCCTGCATGGAATCACTGCAAAGAGCTTCGTGGCCTGTGTCTGCAAGCAGTTGTAATGCCCTCTTGGTGCTGAAGGCTGGCAGGTTGGGTCATTCTCTCTGCAGCTACCTGGAGGGAAGCTGGATTGAGGAGGGGGCAGCCTCTTCTGCTTGGTGCCCACGTGGCAGGACCAGGGGAAATGGTTGCAGGCTGCACCAGGGGAGGTTTAGTCTGGGCATCAGGAAATATTTCTTCCCTGGAAGGGGTCTCAACCATTGGAATGGCCTGCCCAGGGCAGTGCTGGAGTCACCATGCCTGGAGATGTTCAGGTGGCATGTGGACATGCTGCTTAGGGACATGGTTTGGTGTTGACCCTTTGTGCTGGGTCGAGGGTTGGACAGGATGAGCTCAGAGGTCTCTTCCAACAGCATATATTCTATGATCCCTTCACTTATTATGTTTTGTCCTGTTCTGTGGGGCTTTTAATGGAGAAAGAAATGAAGATGGCAAAACCAAAGCAGACATTTGAGTTTTCTTCACAAAAGCAGAAATGCAGTGTCTGTGGTCTGGGGAAAACCAGCAGGCTCCTCCTGGACTGTAGATCCAGTGGCAGAATAGTCCCAAAACTTCATTAGTGATTCACACAGTATCCTCAGTGGGCACTCTGCCTCTGAATATCACTTAGTTTGACTTAGACAATGTCATTAAACCCAAAATTGAGCTGCTCTTGTAGGTTATTACAGCTAGTAAGCACTCCAACCCTTTCTTTAGGGGAGGGAAAAACCTGGTTGGAGCCAGTGGTCAGGTGTTGAAAAACAGGCATTAATATCTGAATGTAATATTTCAAACAGTGGAGTTCCTGTGCTGTCCTCCCCCAACACCAAGCTGATCCCTCAGTTCTGTATGCATACAAACCAACACCTCACACAGGGAGGGTGGGAATGTAAGGTGGTTAACCACAGGTGTAAACTTACTCACATGTGACTGCATCATTGTGGGCTCCCAGTTTAGCTCTCCTCCTGGCCCTGCCCATTGAGCTCAGACACAACCCTCTTTGTGTGGTTTCTTTTTTGATTTATTCTAAGCTTTTTAGTTGTCAGTTTTTATCTTAAACCTGAGGGGAAACTTGCCTTGGCTTTTCCAAGTGTAAAGCTCTTGCTTGCTTAACTGCATATACTAATGGGCTTGAAATAGGCCTCACCATCTTAAAGGTGGTATTTGAAGTATAATTGCTTATGCTTAGATACATAATTTACATTTATTATCCATAATAAAATATGTAACTAATTGATGTTCTGCAAGGGATTACATGATCAGCTGCAGGATGAAGATCTGTGCCCTCAACAACACCTTGGTGATCAGAATATGCTGCAGAAAGAGTCCTCGCCCCCAGGACTCTGCACTCGGAGTAGCCTCTGTCCTCCCCTGATGTGCTTTCTCTTGTGCTTGTGCTCTGTCCAAACAGCATAGATTAGGCAAGTCTATTTATGGAGCAAGCAGATGAAAAACAAGTATTTATATTCCTTTCAACCTTGCAAGAAAGCAGAGCAGAGCTAAGCTTGCATGTGTGTGTGTGGCCCTGCGCATCCTAAATCAGAAGGGCAGAACATCACACAGAGCGTGCAGCCACCAGGGTGCATTGAAGTTGGGAATGGCTGGGAGATAATGTCAGCAGAATGGGATGTAGGCTCTGGATAACAGTCTCCTGCTGCTAGATTAAAGCCTGGGCAGAGATGAGTCCTTTTAACAAAAACAAACAGAGGCAAAGCCAAGATATTTGCAGTACTTTCAAAGCAGGAGGCGTTTATCTTGTAACTACATCCTGTGCTGCTCTCCTGGCTCCCACTGCACCAAAATAACACAGCACTGTGATGTCATTTTGTCAGTGGCTGTTGCTGGATGTGCTCCAGCTGCCCACTGCATCCTCCTTGGGTGACAGCATGGTCTTGTGCTGTGTGTGCTTCGGCCTGCAGAGCACAGGGTGTAAGCCTGCTGACCTGCTTTTAACTGGACAGGTTGAGCTGTGGTAAGACTCAGCCCTACCAAAGGGGCTTTGCAGCTCAGCAAGTGCAGTGTCCCTGCAGGAAGGAGTGCTGCCAGCAGGACTCCCCCTTGCACCAAAAGCCCCCCAGATCCCCATCTGGTAAAGACACAAAGTGGAGTTAATGCAGTTCATCTCCTGGCACAGGGTCAGTTCCTGCTTCTGCCGCTGTTTTCTTTCACTCTCTGTGTGTTAGTCCAGGCTGCAGGCACAGTCTGGGGAAAAAACCCTTGGCAGAACGTGCCAGAGGACAGCTAGGCAGGAACAAAGCTCTCAGAGGAAAGCCAGCACTAAGATATATGTAATGCAAACAGCAAAGGCTGTGAGGAGTCAGGATGGTGTAAATCAGGGCTTATAACTAGCATGCTTTTACAATCCCAATTCTCCTGAGCTGTCTCATTCATCCAGTGCTGCACATGTCCTGCTGTCCTGAATGGTTTGAAAGTAGTGACTGTCTAGGGGGTGTTGTAAATCCCACCTGCTGTGGGTCGAGGGAAGGGAAAGGCACAAGTGACACCATGCAGGTAGAGGGAGCCATACTGTGCTGCTTGTGGTCTAATCCTCACTCTCCAGTTTTCCAGCACTGTTGTGTTTCTGGAGCTGCTTGGATAAGGGATGGCTGGGTTTAGGGACAATGCTGTTGACTGTTAAGGCAATCAGAGTTATTGGTAGATGCCATTTAAAATGTCTTCCTTGTTCAGAGATCTCATTTCCTTCTGTTCCCACTTCTGTGAGCATCACATGTGTTATTCAGACCAAGCCCATTGCTTGCAGTGGAAGCTGAGGGCTCCCAGCTCCCCAAAATACTGAGCTAATAAATCAGGAGTGGTAACAGGTGATGGCATGCACCCAGAGCATGGTGCACAGCAAATGTGGCATTCTGAGATTTGTATTTTCTTCCCAGCTTGGCCACTGATCTCTTAGGTGACCTGAAAGAAATTGGTTCAACTCTTGGTGCTGCAGATTCCATAGATTTAAGTGGGGAATGATAACAACACTTTATGAGGCACATTGCAGAGTGCTGTGCAAAAACTCTGCATGGGAAGTAGCTGTTACTGTTGTTATCTGTGATAATAAAAACAATGGCATTTGCAAAAGAGACTGAAGGGTTGCAATCTGCCCAATGCCATTACTGCAAAAATGCAATTTCTCATTTAATCTACAGCTGCTGGGTTTATATCTTGTCCTAATCAAAATGTATCCTTGCTGGTTTTTATGGTTCCAGTGCAAGTTGGAGTTTCATGCCTGTACTTCTGGAAAAGCCATCACAGCTCGCTGCGAAGGGCCCTGTCCCTGCATTCCAGGACCTGAAAGTTCAAAGCACAAGATGGAGAAGGCTGGTGAGTTGGGCTGCTAATGGGATGATGGCAGACAGTGTGGTCCCTGCTTTCTTCTTTAAAAAAACCTAAGTCATATCTTAACTAAGAGATTTTGTGTGTAGCACTGCCTGAGAAGAGGCTATGGCATGGCTAATTGTTGTCCTGTAATGCTATAAAGTATCTTCACTGCTGCAGAACTAACACCCAAATCCTGGCTAATGGCTCTCATTTTTGAGTGAAAATAATCTTAATGAAAATACTAAATTGTCATAAAACAAGATAGAAAAAAAATGCTCCTTAATGGTACATTACTTTGTAAGTTAGAAGCAGTAATCAGCAGGCTGTGTGCTAAGGGAGAAGTCATTGAATGTCACGTGTGTGTGTGTCACCTGGCATCTGAGTTAGCATCTTTGTTGGCATTAGCTCTGGAAGCCAAATATATGTTGGACAGAAATTCATAACTGCTTTTATATATCAAATTGTTTCAGCAATAAACTCCTTGCCAGTGCTGTGAGGGAATAGTGATGGTTGGAGTCTGAGCACAAATGACCACTTCCCCTGCCAGCTCTCCAGTGAGTCCTCAGAGAGCCTGGTGAGATAATTCACCCTCCCCAGGTCTTTTCCAGGGAAGTGAGCATGAGCTGTCTTGCAGAAGAGGCTGACTGTGAGCAGCAGCCCAGCAACAGGGCAAGCACCATGGCCAAGTTCTGCCTGAGTTTCCACCTTGCTTTGCAGGGGACCTTTCAAAAGGGAGAAGAGTTGTTGTGGCTGTGGTTTCTTACTACACTCACAACTTTTGAGTGCTGGGTTGTCCCCCTTCTCCTAGGAGGGATGCTAAGAGTGTTAACCCACTGACAGCTGCTGGGCTGCTCACAAAGTCCAAGTGATTGACTTCAGCAGGGTTTGCTCTGTCATGTCAGGCAGTGAAATGTGTTGATTTGTCCCATGCATCACATGGACTGTGTAAGAGGATGGAGCTTTAACAATGGCCTGGTTGACCCAAAATATTGGAGACTCTCTCTTTGCCCTTACTCCTCCTCACTGTGGACTTGTTCTGACAGTAAGAGGCACAGAAACAGAGGAGGAGGGGGGAAGAAAACAAAGGCCACTCAAGTTTAAACACCAGCTCCTTGGGTTAGCTCAGCTGAAGAGTGCTGCTCCTGCTCACACCATCTTCTCCAGGACTTTTCACCCTAGGCCTCTCTCCACTTTCCAGAACAAGAAGTGATTCTCCACCTAGATTCTGAAAGTTCAGGTTTATTCCAGTTTTTGCAAATGAGGGTTGTTTTTCATCAAACCTAGATGAAGTGTTTTGGATGGCAAGGTTCTGAAATGGGCATATAATTGTAATACTGCTTTATGTGGCTTGAGTCTCTTGCTTACTGGATAGCCACAGATAAATTGCCTTATTCATATTTTCTATTTCTTGCAGTCCTTATCAGACTACAAGAAATATTTCTTTGTCTTTGCCCTTTCTGTTTCTTTGCCCTTATCAGAAAGAGTATCAGGTTAATAAATCTTCAGTGACATTTTAAGCTTACAGTTTCATTCACACAAGAGAAAAAAGATTCTAATAACCCTTATCTTGATAAATGCAATTTGACAGGGTATATGTATTCTGAAACCCAGGCTTTTCTTCTGCTTGACTCAAAACTTTAACTCCAACCAACAAAGCACTAATTGAAAGGATTGGCTGATCTGCAGAGCAGCTTTCCTGAAGGCTTTCTGGAGAGGCCAGACTTAACAGTAGTCCTACCCTTGCCCTGCTGACAAGGATGTTAAAGACTTCAATTCTGCCATTTTCAGTATAAGGTCTTGCTTCAGCTCTGACTGTTTCTTTCTGGTGTTAGTGCCCATATAAAGGATTTGATGATGATAATCAAAAGAGCTTTTTCAATTGTTTTATTGTAAATTTCCTTCTGGATCTTCAGATGGGCCAAAGACTTTGACTGACTTCCTCAGTCTCCTGTTTTCAGACATTGTCTCTTCAGGTGACCCAGTGGTTGTAACAGGGTCTTAAACTTAGCACTTCTGTTTGTCAGTGTTTTAATGAAGAGATCCCAGGAATTCCCATGGGAAAACATAACTGAATTCTATATACCAGCATCAGTTTCAGCCAGGTGCAATTTGTGCCACAGCTGGAAAGGGACTCATCTCTTTTTTGTTTGGTGTTTTTTATGTGTCTGCCTGCCCTTTCCAGCTGGGAAGCCAGCTCTCTAGCTTTATCTATAACATATATAATGGATATATATTGGGATACATATAATGGGAAAATAATGGATCCTAATAGCTGACCACAAACACTCCCCATAGCACTGCCTTTCCTAAGATGCCTTTATTTGCTCAGCAAGTAGCATCACCTGGCTTGGGAGAAATAAAGCTGGACTAGTATCTGATGTGACAGGTGACATGCATAAGGCAATCACACAATCACAGAATGGGAAGGTTGGAAGGGACCTCAAAGATCATCCAGTTCCAACCCCCTGCCACAGGCAGGGACACCTCCCACTAGCACAGGTCACGCAAGGCCTAATGCAGCCTGGCCTTCAACACCTCCAGGGAGGTTATGGAGAACAGAATCACTGAATGAGATCAAAGATCACATTCTGTGCTTCTGTCATCCACAACCTCCCTGGGCAACCTCTGCCAGTGTCTCACCACCCTCACTGCAAACAACTTCCTCCTAACATCCACTTTCTGTCTCCCCTCTACCAGTCCAAACCCATCCCTCCCTCATCCTGCCATTCCCAGACCTTGTCAATAGTCCCTCCCCAGCCTTCCTGCAGCCCCCTTCAGATCCTGCAAGGCCACTCCAAGCTCTCCTGGAAGCCTTCTCCTCTGCAGGCTGCAGAGCCCCAACTCTCTCAGCCTGTCCTCACAGCAGAGCTGCTGCAGCCCTCTCAGCATCTTGCTGGCCTCCTCTGCACTGGCTCCAACACTACCATGTCCTTCCTGTGCTGGGGGCTCCAGAACTGCCCCCAGGACTGCAGCTGGGGTCTGAGGAGAGCAGAGCCAAGGGGCACAATCCCCTCCCTTGCCCTGCTGCCCACACTGCTCTTGCTGCAGCCCAGCACACAGTTGCTGTCTGGGCTGCACTCTCACTGCACTCCACCAACCCAGACCCCCAGGTCCTTTTCCTCAGGGCTGCTCTCAGATTTGCTTTGTCTGTGAACACCAGACACGAACTCTGAGAGCTGGAAGTTAACTGTTCAGTTTATACCTCAGCAACAAGGAATGGACCACATGGTGCTCAGTGAAACCTGGGCGAACCTGCTGTGAACTGCTCCATCTGATAGGCTTGACAGGAAAGGAATGGGATAACTGTTTGAAGAAGAGGCTTTGCCTCCTGGAATTGATTAGCAGAAATGTTATTTGGGTGCTCCAGGTGGGGTCTGAGTAGAGCAGAGCAAAGGGGCAGAGTCCCCTCCCTTGCCCTGCTGCCCACACTGCACAGTTGCTGTCTGGGCTGCACTCACTCTGCAGGCTCGGGATGAACACAGAACTCCAGCTGGGGTCTCATGGCAGCACTTGATCTCCCCTGCATCAAATCTCCAGATCTCTCTGTCTGGAGCTTCTGACTTAGCATTTTGATTGCTTGGAAGCTTGGAGTTTGCTCTGGTCTTCATAGAAAATCACTTTCCTCACCTAGTTCAACAGCATCACTGATACTGCTGAACTGGTATAAAAATCAGCATCTTGATTTCTCCTATAAAAGTGTGTATAAAAGAATTGCACAGGCAGTGGGGATTCGGTTCCTGCTCCTTATTTAGTTGCCAGGTTTGTGAAATCCATTCAAATGCAGCATAATCTTAAGGAGAAAATGATAGAGAGCTAAACCTCATGCCTCATACAGGCATGTCAGTGGAAAAATACTAAGGAGAATTACAGTGCAGTTGCTTCCAGCAAAATGGAAATGCAGCTCTGAGAGCTACCACATCAACTTTTTCTTTTTAATGCCCATTATACAACAAGGTTAAATGTATGTGGTGGTGAACTTCCCATTTAAAGACAGTTGGCATTAATCTTTACACCTTCACTCAATCATATTCAAATATTATTCCGTAATAAATTACTTTGAGAAATTAAAAATCCAAAGGAACATTTAATTTCCAGAGTGCTGTAATTCTAAATGTCATGACCTTTTTTTTCTTTTTTTTTTTTTTATACACCTGTGAATAAAATTGGCAGCAGCATCAAAGGAAAGCAATCTAAGTGTATGTGCTCAGAGGTAACAATTGGCTGCAGTGTCTGAGTTGTATTCTTTCCTCCTCCCTGGGCTCCTTCAGAAGCATCCCTGCTTCCAGCATGGAAATCAAGGCTAATAATTGGGTTAAAAATTGGAATCCCTTTTTTTTAGTGCTAACTGGTTCCATGGAGATGTTAATAAAGTAATCCAAATGCTAGCAAAAGCAAACTACAGCAGAATTATTGCCTCTAATGGCAAATAGCAACAGTAAAACCTCTCTACCATAAAGTTTAAAATCTTGGAGGAGATGGCTGGATCATCTTCCTCATTCTCTGGCATGGAATATTGAGTCAGAGCCTGAGAGGTAGAAAGCAGGACTCAGTGATGGTACTGAAGGAAGATTTGGGAGGAGAAGGCAAGCCCTAATGCTGCTTTTCTTTTCCTGTTATTTTTGAAGCCCATTTAGATTCCTTTGGTTTATCCAAGCACTTGATTGGTTTCAGTATTCACAGCAGTATCCCAGCTTTGCAATACACTTCCCTGCTAGCTGCTGACTTTTGCCTCAGCCACCCAGAGGCAGAGGTTGAGCTGTAATCTGCCCTTTCACAGCATATGCACCCTCCAAGGCCATCCCATTAATAAGGCCATAATTTCAACAAAAGGAAAGTGCTGGTAACTGCCTTTTAGTGGCACTTCAGTGGCAGAAGTTCTGTGAGACACACAGTCCTGTCTGCTCATGGTTTTCAGGTGCCTCTTTCCAAAAGTGTTACGACCTCAAGTTGTGCCAGAGGGGTTTAGGTTGGGTATTAGGAAGTGTTTCTTCACTGAAAGGGTTGTCAAGCCCTGGAACAGGGTGCCCAGTGATATGGTGGAGTCCCCATCCCTGAAGGGACTTAGAAGATGTGTAGAAATGGTGCTGATGGACATGTTTAGTGGTGTCAGAGAATCACAGAATTAAGCAGGTTGGAAAAGACCTCCAGGATTGAGTCCAACCTATCACCTAACCCTTAACTAACCCATGGCACTGAGTGCCTCACCCAGACTCCTCTTGCACATCTCCAGTGATGGTGACTCCACCTCCCCAGGCAGCCCATTCCAATGCCAATCACTCTCTCTGTGAAGAGCTTCTTCCTAACCTCCAGCCTGAACCTGCCCTGGCACAGCTTGAGGCTGTGTCCTCTTGTTCTGTCCCTGAGTGCCTGGCAGCAGAGCCCAACCCCAGCTGGCTACAACCTCCCTTCAGGTAGCTGTAGAGATGGTGTCTTTCCAGTGCTGGGTTAATAGTTGTCTCAGTGATCTTAGACATCTCTTCCAACCAAAACAATTCTAGGACTTTACAGTTAACAAGAGTTCCCATCAGCCTACCTTCCTTTGGTGCTAGCTGGAGCTTCTAAAACCCCTCCATAAACAAGAAACAACCAATTTTACTTCTGCAGAACCTGCTGGCAAGGGAAGAGATTTTTTTCCTTTGAAGGTGCAGGTCCTTCCACCAAAAACCCAACATTGTGCAGCTTGGGGCATCTCTTGGCAGAGATGGATCCATGCAACACGAGTCCCTCAGCTTCCCCCATACCTGTGTGATTCCTGTGAGGTGTCAGTGCTGGAGCAGCTCAGGCAGGGTGCTAAATGTTTAGCAGCACGACAGGGCTCCTGCTGAGCAGCCCCTCTGGTTTCTAAGGAGCTGAGTGCCATGCTCCCCACACACACATCTTGGTTGGTTGCCATCAGGGTTGCAGAGCCACTGGAGCACGAATGGGTGCAGTAATTCACAGCAGTTTTAGGCCTCTCTGTGCATTGTGTCTCTTTGACCTTGCAAGAGTGCCCAAGGCAACTTCTAAGAAAATGCTGTTATCTGGATAAGGGAAATGTGGAGTCAGTAGGCAGAAGCAAACGTTTTCAATTAGAGTGAGTGTTGTTTAAACTTTAAAGGGAACCAGGAGAACATTTGAAATGTTACAGGAGCAGGTCTTGGCAGGCTGGAGCAGGAATGTACCTTGTTTAGGGTATAGTTTAGGATATGAATTGTAGCATTTAACTGCCAGCCCTGCTCTGTGTGATGGATGAGAAGTTCTAACGTTTCATTCCTCTGCATAGAGAGCACTCAGGGTATGAAGTTCATTGGAAGAAATCACACTCTTGTTTCCCAGATGAGTTGGATGGCTTCTTGCACCTGAGTGACAGCTCAAAGAATTTAAAATCTGGGAACTGAGTCTTCCTTTGAAATTCACTTTCAGCAAACATTTCCATTTCCAGTTGCTATTTACAAGGTTTTGTGACTGCAGAGTACATAAAGTTTAGGAAGATGAAGTGCAAACCATGAACACAGTTGAGTTGAAGTAGTTTCCCAGGTTTGATTTGCCAGGAAATTTTCCCTTTTGTGACTTCAGTTTTGAAGAAAAAAGACTTCTCCAGACACTGGATTTTAAAATGTTTGTGAATGACCTACTTGACAGAATCACAGAGTGTCAGGGGTTGGAAGGGACCTCAAAAGCTCATCCAGTCCAGCCTGCCTGCTGCAGCAGGATCCCCTATACCAGACCATGCAGGAACACATCCAGGTGAGTCTTGAATATCTCTGAGATCCACCTGGATGAGTTCCTGTGTGACTTGAGTCTCAAGCTCTGGGAATGGTAAAACAAAAACATTCTAAAGTTAAGATTGCCAAATGCTTCAGAACTTTGGTGTATCTCATCCCATCTAGGAGAGCTTTCTCAGCTGTTCTCCAGAGGAGAGACTGTGTGTTCAGAACAGTGACTTTCAGTGCAGGGCAGATACAAGGACATGGGGCAGAGTGTTCCATACACTGACATGATCCTTCTCTGGACTTCACAGAATGGTCAGGGCTGGAAGGGACCTCAAGGGTCACAGAATGTCAGAATCACAGAATTGTCAGGGCTGGAAGGGACCTCAAGGATCACAGAATGTCAGGATCACAGAAGTGTCAGGGCTGGAAGGGACCTCAAAAGATCATCTGGTCCAGCCACCATCAACTAGATCATCCAAGCCTCCTGCCATGCCCAGGGACACCTCACACCAGATCAGGCTGGGCCTTAAACACCTCCAGGGATGAGGCTTCCACCATGTCCCTGGGCAACCTGTTCCAGGCTCTCACCACCCTTATGGTGAAGAACTTCTTCCTAATATCTAATCCAGATCTCCCCCCCAGTCCTATCACTCCCTGACACCCTAGAAGGTCCCTCCCCAGGTTTCCTGAAGCCCCCTTCAGATACTGGAAGGCCACAATAAGGTCTCCTCAGAGCCTTCTCTTCTCCAGACTGAACAACCCCAATTCTCTCAACCTATCCCTGTAGGAGTTGATGAAGAAAGAGTAAAATTGTTAACTCTAAACTATACAGATCTGATATTTTTTGCCACAAAATTTTCTGTTTGAATACCACAATTCTTTTAAATTTGTTACATGATAAATTGACCTCACCCAAGTAAATGAGTTACATGGTATCTGTAAATAATCATTATAGTCCTAATTATCAGTATCACTTTGCCTGGAAGCTCTCACATAAGCAGATCAGTCTTTATTATTTCCTCTCCTGGAAGCACAGCAGATTAACTGTTCTCATTTCTACTGGATCTTGCCTGTGAGCAGTGAAGTAGTTGCACCCAATTAATATTTGCCTAAACAAAGTGAGAAGCAGGCCAGAACAGACACCTTTGTTCTTCATGGATGGCTCTTGCCATCATCCCCTCCTAGCAGAAACTTGAGGACTAAGGTAGCAAAATTAAGTTCTTGTAGGGGTCAGAAGAAAGAGCAAAGTGCTGGTGGCCAAGGCTGTTTTGTTCTGCTGCTTGGCCTCCTGTGTATCTTTTGTTCACCTGGACAAAGGGGAAGGCAGCACACAACTCATAGACATATCTCCTGGGGGTTTGCAGGGCTGTTAGGTTAAATGGAATGTGCAGCCTGAGAGCCAGGTCAGTAAATGCATACAGAGAGAGGTTTGAGTTGGAAGGGACCTTTAAAGGTCACCTAGTCCATGCCACCTTGCAGTCAGCAGCAGTATCACACACAGTCACAGACACACCCAGGCTGGCACAGCCCCTCAGGAGCACCAAGCCCAACCTAGAACCCTGCTCTACAAGATTCACCTTAAACCATAGCCCCAAGCACCACATCCAAACCACCCTGAAACACAGCCAGGGTTGGTGACTCCAGCACCTCCCTGGGCAGCTCATTCCAGCCTCTGACCACTCTCTCCATGAAAAACTTTTTCCTAATGTCCAAAAATATCTGCAGCTGGAGCAGGTTGTTCAGAGTCCCAGACAACCTGAGCTGGAATGTTCCAGAGATGAGATATCTCCCCCCTCCCTGGGCAACCTGGGCCAGTGTTTCACCACCTCCTATAGGAAAAATGACTTCCTTCTCTCCAGCCTAAATTTCCCTCTTTAAGTCTGAACTCCTTTTTCACAAACATAAGCACTGTATTTTAGGATGCAGGTGTGAACAATCATAGTGGTGTAGCTGAAGGGCTCAAACCTTCACAAAGTAAAAGCAGAGATTGCAAATATCATATCAAAAATGACTTTGCAGTCTGAACAAATACTATTGGATTTTTTTCACCACCCTTCACTCTGCACATACTGAGCTGTTGAGTTACAGCCATGAAATGCATATTTTCAGCCTGCTGAGTTGTGCCTGCCCAAGAAGCTTTGTTAGGCTTGAATTCAGCTTTGCACCTTCTGAGGCTTGATTTTTATTTTTTTTTTAATTTTTTACCAAAAGCTATAAATTAAAATATTTTCTGTCCTTTCAACAATCATACACAGAAAGCACTTGGGTGTATGTGTGAATGTCAGAATCAGTCAGGGTTGGAAGGCACCACAAGGATCATCATCCTGCCAGGGGCAGGGACACCTCATCTGCCACTCCACTGCATCACCTTAACAAAGGCATTTACAAACACACTGCTCACTGCAGCTGACTTCAAAGATGGAGGAGGCACCTCATGAGCAGGGCTCTGGCTTCTGGTCAGACAACCATCTCCTGTGGGGCATGCAACAGGCACTGAAAACTCCCTATCTGATGGGACCTTTGCTGGGTGTCAGAGAATCATAGAATCAGGCAGGGCTGGAAGGGACCACATTCAGCTCCAACCCCCCCTGCCATGCCCAGGGACACCTCACACTAGATCAGGCTGGCCACAGCCTCATCCAGCCTGGCCTTAAACACCTCCAGGGATGAGGCTTCCACCACCTCCCTGGGCAGCCCCTGCCAGGCTCTCACCAGCCTCATGCTGAAGAACTTCCTTGTAACATCCAGGCTGAATCTCCCCATTTCCAGCTTGGTTCCATTCCCCCCAGTCCTGTCACTCCCTGACAGCCTAAAAAGTCCCTCCCCAGCTTTCTTGTAGCCCACTTAAGACACTGAAAGGCCACAATAAGGTCGTCTGAGAGCCTTCTCCTCTCCAGAAGTCTCTTTGACATAATCTTGAGAAAGAATTGTCCCCTGCAGAAGTTGTTTGGAGTTTTGGTCTGGCTCTCAGGTTTCAGAGCTCAGCACAGGAGCACATAGATCATTCTAGACCCCAGACAGATGGCAACTCAGGGATGACACCATCCCATGACTAGCTGCCACCTCTTTCTTGTGATCTTCCTGGATTTTGATCAGGTTTACAGCAGGCTCCAAAATGTAGCAGGTAACTTCTGCTTTAGAGGCCAAAGGGACAGAGAGGAGGAGAAGGCAGCACTGGAAGCAGCACACTGTTTGCTTTGCTTCCTTCAGCACATTGACTGTGGTAGAGAACTGTCAGCAGGACTTGCTCGTTTAGTAAGTGCCTCTCTTTACCAAGGTAACATGCTGATAGATTAACATTCAGCCAGAACTCCTGTCACAATTTCTTGAGGTTGAACCAGGGCATGAGACAGAGCTCTTCATCACTGCTAAATAAAGACTAATCCCAGATGGCAGCAGGAGACAGGAACTGCATGAAAATAACCATGTCAGTGTGTAATTATATTAAAAACACTAGGTGATTTTTTTTTTTCCCCAATCCTTTTGAAATCTTATGAAAGAAAACTTTTAAGGCTGTGCTACTTTTCTGGCAGCTCTCTGTGGCTGAGGTAAGTCCTCATGTTTTTGTTTCTAGCTATACTACTACCCAAGGCTGATCAGCAGGTCTGGGTTTCACTCCTAGCTCAGGCATGGTCACCACCTAGAATGGAAATCATAGAATGGTTTGGGTTGAAAGGGACCTGTAAAGGTTTTCTAGTGCATCTCCTGGCAGTCAGCAGGGACATCTTCAATTAGATGGAGTTGCTCAGAGCCCCAAACAACCTGGCCTGGAATGAATTCCAGGGATGGGACACCTACCACCTCTCTAGGCAACCTGGGACAGTGTTTCTCCACTCTCACTAAAAAAAAATTCTTCCTCATATGTAGTCTAAATCTCCCTCTCTCAGTTTAAACTTGTCACCCCTTCTGTCACAACAGGCCCTGCTACAATGTCTGTGCCCAGCGTTCTGAGCAGCCCCTTCAGTTGCTGGGAGGCATCACTAAAGGCTCTCTAGAGCCTTCTCTAGGCTGAGCCACCCCAGCTCTCTCAGCCTGACCTCACAGCAGAGGGATCCCACCCACCCTGTCATTGCTGTGGCCTCTTCTGGCCACATCTCTAACTGTTCCATGTCTTTCCTGTGCTGAGTAGACTCCAGAGCTGGCCTCAGCAGAGCAGAACAGAGGGACAGAATCTTCTCTGTGCTGGTTTGAGGAATATTTTAACGAGAAGAATTAGATTATAGGCTGTGAAAAGGAAGCAGTGGTGATGCCTGCTTCACTCACAGGTTTGCTGAGATGTATAAAACAAGGACACAAACATAGATAGGACAGTCTGTTGGGGTCTGTTTCCTCCCTGGGCTTCTGCTGCTCTGCTTGCAGCTGTGTAACCCAACTAACCACTCTGCTTCTGACTCCCCTGGCCCATCCTCCCAACTCACCTTGCACATAAGGCAGACCCTGGGGTAAGGTAGAGGGGTGGGAAGAAGGTGGAAGGGTGGTTGGGAGCCCCTCCTGGGGACTCTGATTGCTGGCAGGGGAATTGTGTTTCTGTATTGCCTTTAACTTGTATACAGCTGTAAATATTTGTAATTTATTGTAAATACCTGCTGTGAATACAAAGCTTCATTCCTTAAGTTCTAGCTAGGTGAGTCTAGTGTGGGTGAATTCATTTTGGATGGGAAGGGTGGGCAGGTAACTCCCAGACCATCACATCCTCCCCGCCCCTGCTGTGCATGCTGCTGGGGATCAGCCCAGGATGTGGTTGGTGCTGAGCTGTGGATGCTCACTGCCAGCTCATAGGCAGCTTTTCACCCACCTGCACCCCCAGTTTGGTGAGTTTCACCCACCTAACCAGCAGCTGTGGATTGCTTACTTGCCAGTATGCAGGCTCCAGATTTGCAGCTGGCAAGGTCTGTTCCAGCACAGAGCATGCTCAGAGAACAGAGCTAGGCCAGCACTGGAGGCAGCTGCCTTGCAGGTACACCCTCAGCATGGTGGGGATGGCTGGAAGCCCAAAGCTCAGCTGGTGTGAGCTGGAGAGGAACTGATGCTTCTGGCATGCACAACCCCATTAGAGGCACCTGGCTCAGCAGCCCCACATCTGAACTGGTCACAGCTCCTAACCTGTCTGGCTGACCCTGCAGATGGTCTCCCACTTGGATATGCCAAGGGTGCAAATGCCAGCAGGGTGCATGCACCCTCCAAGCACAGCAGGAGCAGACTGAGCTCGGTGGTAATCAGGCTTCCATAAACACTTATTAAACAAAATGTTAAAATGGCTATTGATTTTTTTTTTCCCCATAAAGAAAAGGTTATAAAATGACAGCCAAAGCAAACACTTACACCAGCAAGTAACAATCATTTTCAGACAAGAAATAATTTGATTTTGAGATTGCCAACAGGAAAGCACTGAAGTGGCACACTGGGTTAATAGAAACACCATCTAGGAACAGCAGGTGTTTGTGCCTTGATGATGATAATTAGAGCACTAAAATCTCTCTCATCATAAACAAAAACAAATAAATAAGACTGGCTTCATACATATCTATTGGGGGTTTTTTTCCTCAGCCATATTGGTTTCTGCATTTTGGGGGAACATTTTCCTAACAATTCATACATGAAAAAGTTTGCAAAGTCTCCTGAAGCTTGGCAGCCACATAAATGGTAGTGGTAAGCACTGCAGTGTTGAGCTGCAAACATCCCTACTGTGAGAGGGAAAAAATAAAACCAACCCAGACTTCTTAGTGAAATGCAAGGCAAAAGAAGACTTTTGACATTTCAAATACATCTGTTTTTTTTTCTGGTGAGTGTTTGCTGGCTTGTTAGTGGTCTGGGCAGTGGTTTTGTGTGGTGGTTGGGTTTTTTTTTTTCCCCCTTTGGTGTCTTAAGGTGTAATCCCATCTTTGGTTACTCCAGTGTAAATCTGAAATAGCTCCATCAACAGAACTGAGCCACTGGACTTTGAAGTGAGACTAGAATGGTATAAATTAGTATAGACCAAAGGTTAATTGATTTTTTTTTCCCAGAGATTTGTTACTTTTTTTTGCCCAATTCCTTCTGATTATTTTTTTAATCTAATTCAATGTTTATTAGTGCTGAAGCATGGAGATGGTATCTGAGATATGACCACATCACTCCAGATAGATAAGCCTACATATTTTACAGCTTTCAATGTCCCAACAGGGACATTTCCTTCATTTTCCCTCTAAAGAGTTACTGTTTTTTTAATAATAATTCAGTTTAATGGCCTCTTTAGAAATCCCAACTAATGTTATCTGCTTCTTGTAAAGCAGATGTCTCTCCTTAGAAATGGACTGGAATGAGAATCAGGATCTGCATTTGTGACTTATTAGAATCTGAACAATTTGGCTCACATCCCTCTCTGTCAGACAAGAGCTCATCTAAAAGACACTGTAAGACACAAAAAATAGAAGCTTCTCAGGCACAAGCATTTCAGGATCTTCAGGTCCCAACTGCTA
>VWYK01058937.1:0-14378 GCA_013399775.1 Semnornis frantzii | reverse complement strand
GAAGATGTAAACTTAACGTTCATACAAATCTTGCAACCAATGTCAAGCCAGGAAAAGATGATGGAAAATCACACATGAGATCTCTATGGGCTATTGAATATATTACCTTACCTATAAACACAGTACTTACATTAATCCATGAAACTACCTGAAACTGAAAGGAGGAAAGGCTCCTGTTCTCCAAGCATATCATATTAGTAAGCAAGCCACACTGGGAGTGGGAAACCTTCAATTCATTAAATAGAAGGACAAAACTCTCTGTCTTCAGTAGTGTCTTTGAAAACAGAAACACCATCACTAACCACAGATAAGTGAATACACCATGTGAGGAATACTTACTAAAAAAGTCCACCTCCATGAGGAAGTGTCATCATGGTTCAGTGGTCCATGTGCATACAGAGGTAAGGCTTGTGTTGAGCTACATGTATGCATGAAAGGCAGTGCAAAAATAAGTGCCTAATTGAAGTTCACACTTAAATGCAGTCAGGGTCAAGTAAGCATCTTAAAAATGAACTTGGTATTGATAGTACTCAGTTTGAGAATCATTAAAGGATTACAATTCTAGGACAAGCCCCTCCTGCCTTCTGTAATAAGGTACCTTCACTGCCTGTTAGTAAGTCTTATAGTCAAAAACTGAGGGATTTCCCAAATTGTCATTTGATTCCAGGAACAATGGCCAGATGAAAGAATGAGGCAAGTCAAAGGCAGATTGTAAACAGGGAGCTACTGGTAATGTTATTGTAATTTTTCTTACTTGTTATTCTCATCCAGCGAAAACCACTATATTCAGTTAAGCAGGCATGTTTGGAGATACAGTAAGGTTTAGTCGTTTAGGTAACAACTTAAAATCTGTAAAAAACAGGTTTCTCTAGGAGCCTGCACTGGGTTCTTGGATGATTACCTTGCTGGGTGAACACAACAGGAGCTGTCCAAGAATGAGCAGCACAACAATAGAGAAAAGGCAAGTCCCAGTGAAATCGTGCAGTCCCAGTTTAAAATTACAAGCACATGGGAGGACAGAGTTTTAACTGTTTGTTACACGTTGGAGGTGCAAGATAATAACTAACACTTGAAATCCCAAATGAGCACAGAACGAATGAGTTTCCCTACTGCAAACACACCATTGTTTGGCCTTGAAGTTAGCAAACTGATTTCTTACAGATCATTAATCTGTCTGTACAGATGCTCACAAGTGGTCAGCAAAGAGAAACTTCAATAGTATAGTCTCGTTTTTCAGCATACATTTTGTTCCTGCCACCCCTCAATTTTAAGAATTTAAAATCTAAGGTAACTGTAGGTAATGATCTCAACTCCTTGTTTCTCCTTCCTTCAGTCCTTCTGTCACTCTGCAAAAGTGCCAGAGATGAAGAAAGCTCTGTCCTAAGCTTTGGTAACACAAGATCAGAGCTCATTCTCATCTTGGCCAGCAGGCTGTCACCATTCTGGACTCACCACTGAGACACACTGGCTGTAAACCAGCCCTCCTGGAGCAGTCAGTATGAAGCTTGTGTGTTCCTACCTGCCTACAGAAGGGAAAGATCCTTGCGTCAGCAGTTTTCCTGGAGAGAAAACCAGTAACAGCACAAAGCCATCAAAATACATGGTTTGACCATAAAATTTCTTCTATTTGAATAAATGAAGTATTGAAATAAAGGTACAGAAAAGGGAGTGGAAATATTAGTTCTTTCTACAAGGTTTTTTTTCCCCTCAGGGAGCAGGGGATTTTTGCCTTTTTTTTTTTTTTTTTTTTGGCTACTAACTTACTTTGGAGTGCAAAAAGATAAACCACTGCAGAAACTTCATCAAAACCCCCTAAATAAACACGATAAATCTGGCTTACCTCCCACAAACACAAAGCAAACTGTCATTGTGTTACCCTCTACGCAGAGGAAATTGAAATTGAGCCCAGTCTCTCTCCTTTTTTCACACAGGATTAGGTGGTAAGTTAGCCAGAAACAATCCAGAAGAGCTCCAAACATACTCCTTATATGGCAGATATTTTTGAAAGCTCTGTTGAGTCACTGATTGCGGCGGTTGTGAGGAGAACCCGTCCCATTTTTCCATAGCATTTATTTCCCCTACATCCTCTATGGTACACTGACTTCAAATGAATGCAGCTCTCCTGACATCACTACACATCCTGGAAGTGGAGGCATTATGCCAAGGCCTCCATCTTCACCGTTTCTGCAGTTCCCCTAGTATGATGCTATTAGGAAAACAATCACATAAGCAGATGAAAACTGCAGACGGTGCCCAATGGAATTAATATCACAGCAACTGACATCAAAACCTACTCAACAGAAGGGAAATGTATGGAGTGACACACTGCAGTTGCAGTGAAGAGGAGGAAATAACTAAACTTTTGCTGTCCTTAGTGTTGACTCACCACATTCAGGTTACAGGATCTGATATTCTTAAAGATATTTGAGTTTCTAGAGATGTCTCCAATGCAGTCAAGTGCTTCATTGCACAAACATGTCACCTAGAACTGAGATACAAATCTGCGTTCTTGAGTTGTTAAGATAGAGGTTGATACCCTTCAGGGGGTCAAGATAGCTATTAGGAGAAGAGTGGAAAATAACAGGTCTTACACAGGCCTTTCTTGCTGCAAAGGACAAGTAAGGTTATACTAAGACTGCGTTGCAGAAAATGATGAAACTGTACAACTTCTTCACTGTCTTCCCTAGACTGAAAGCCATATTCTCTTACTAGTATCCTTCTCATTTACCCCAAACCAGCAATCAAATACTTCTCAGCAAATGAAAAGCCAGAGGCCAGGGTAACAGAGACAGCAGCTGGGGAACAGCAGGGACATCTGCTCCTTGCTGCTATGTTCCCGCACTGCTCCGAGCCAGAGGCATCAAGGGGTGACAGGGACCTCATATGTTACAAGTAAGATCTCATCTTGGGTTAGACATAGACAAGACTGTCAGGAACAGTAGAGTATTTAGGTATAATAAAAACAATACAATACTAACTGAAAAAAAAGGACATCCCAGATCTCATGAATCTGACCCTGTATAGTATGTGAATGTATGCATCTGTGTTTGTTAAATACATGCACATGTATAATACTAACACACATGCTAAATACGTCCCCCAGAAGACACCTCTTCATTTCCAGCCTTAATTCTCTCAACCCAGAACTGACCAAATTTCATGATCTTCAAGGCCATTTGCCAGGCTCATCTGTTGAAACTAACTTTTCATGATATGTCTGTTCGCTGCGAGGACAATACTGCTTTGACTGAAACTCATTCTGACTAGCCCTACACAAGGGAGAGTCATTCCTGCCTTTGTCCAAATTAGTATGCCTCCTAAATTAGAGTGAAGGTCATTCAACAGATCCTGGAGTCAGATGAAACTGTATAAAAATAGGACAGCAGTGTCACTGTATTTATCAGTTAGGTTCAGATCAACCCCATCCTCTATGTCTTTGGTATGTTTTACTATCTATGATGTATATTTCTACATGAAAAAGCTGTAAATACTACAAATCATTAGAAGAAAGCTTTAGAAAGAAAGCAATATAGAAACTGCACTTTTTCTGCTACAGAGTTTATTCTTCTGCAATATAAACTACTCACAGACATGTATATATTCAGTAATAATTCTAATTCACCAGATAGCTTTCTCTACCATGAGGTTCCATACATTGACTGACAAAAAGGAACAGCAGACCATTAGTCCAATTTTGGACAATGGGTGTAAATGAGAGTTTGACATTGCAGATGTGTATCAGTAGAGTGAAAGCAGAGAAAAAATAAACCATGTAAGATCACAAGATCAGTAATTACAGCTTGTTGTCATTGAACAGAACCAGGTCAGCTAGCAGCACTGGTGCTTCCCATCCCTGCTCATCAGGCCCATGTGCTTACAGAAGAGTGAGAGAGTTAGCCCATGCACCTTCTTCCTTCCCAAGCATTTTCTTGTACTACACAGGTAAAGATCGTCCTCACAGAAAACACATGAAGTAATATTGGAAGTGTCAGAACCCACAGACAAGAATACATACATCAAAATATCATAATAGACTCTTCTGTCACAAAACTGACTTGGGGACTCATCCACCTCATCTGCTACACAATTACATGATCAAGACTCAGCATAAACTGAAGCTGAGGGGGGAGAGATGGGATGCCATAGTCCTCACTCCAGAGTTTTTAACAGCTCTGCCTTCTACTTGTAGATGTAGAACCCAAAGATGTAATCTAAGAAAAGGATGCATATGAGAATTTCCCTACATTGTCTTCTTTTTTTTCACTCTTAGAAGCATACTTGAGAATGACAAAAAAAATCTTTATAGCTGTTATCCACACTACTGTTCTTATGGACCTAGCAGACCCTTTGGGCAGGAGAGCCAGCAAGGCCACAGGGGTTCTGCCCCACTGCCTTTCCTGAGGAGGACTACATGCTGGAACAGCATCTTTAGCTGTAGACAGTGGCAGTTTGAAATGCTTCTTTAAGCGACTCTTCTCTATGCAGCTAGAAGCATAAAGATCCTTGAAGAGAGGACTGTTTGCCAATCATACTGTTTGCAAGCTGTCCAGGAAATGAGTCTTTCCTATTAAAAAAAATCCAACAAACCAGTGTTCAAACAACAAGCCAAGACGTTCAGGATCTCTCCTAAGTCATCTGATTCCTTACAAAAATCATCTATCCTTACCCCTCACTGATCTGTATATTTAGACCTCTCATTACACAATGTTGTTACAATGGTGTTTGAAAATTAAGTGCTTTACACCTAAAATATTTTAGAAACACATCTCTGCCTCATTCTTCATCAACTACTTAAAAAAGGAGTTTTTTCCTAGTTGCATACCATTATTTCAAAAAAGGTAACACAGAACATGGCATATACTGCAATAACAAGAAATCTTTCTGTGTCCAAGTAATGAATGCACACAGACAAAACCTAGGTTTATCACACCCTAAGTGAATTTTCCTGCACTTTCTAAAACCATAGTATGAAAAATAGCAATATAAAAAGGAAGGGCTGAGCCTCCCTAACATTTTGATGCATTTAATTTTGGATGATAAGCACATCCCTAGGAAAAGCTCATCCAGTAATGAAATCTGAAATAAAAAAAAAAAAAAAATAAAAATTACCACCCAGAAGTAAAAGTAGTCATACACAATTAATGAATTCATTCAGCCAGCCAATAAATCAAACCAGAAACCAGACTCCCTTAATCATGCAGAAAAACATTTTTCAGTGCTTCTTACATTGTACTTGGTAATGTAGGCCTTGAGCAAATTGGTTGTTTCTTTAATCCTTAACCATTTACAATATAATTTAACATTATTTAACATTAAGCTGTCACCCAAGAATACTGTTTAAGAACATATTGTTCTTTCCAGGCTTCTAAATTACATCAGGATCAGATGATTTACTTTAAGGGTCAAAAAAACTTGCCAATATTCCACAAGTGCTTAGCGCAGAAAGGGTCATAGCTCTTCCCTTTGTGGGTTGACTTGATACAAGGTATCAGACATTAACGAAGTTACCACTGCCTGAAGCTCTCACACTTCCTTTCCATCAGGGACCCATGGGGCCCTAGTGTTACAGACTCAAGGATAACCTCATCAAGTCTTATCAAGGACATTCTGGAAAGGTTCACTTTCTATTGAGTATTATGTGAAACAATGGAATGAATTGAAATAAACAGTAACTCTGAGGAAGCTCAAAGCAAGAAACTATTGAGAAAACAAACAGAGCTGATCAAAGGCTGAAATACAAATCAAACTTCTGCTTTTCAGTTCCCACTGTCCTTTGCCCCAAAGCTCACCTACCATCACCTTCCTCCAGGTTTTTCAAAACAATTATGAACATCCAGGCACTGCTTCTATTTAACTTTGCAACTGCATGATTCAGTGAGGGAGTTGTGTCCTCTCCACAAAACCCCATAAAATTTAGGCAGAAGAGGCAAAGACACAGGACTATTCTCCTGGTAAGATCAGATTCTCTCACAACTCCAAATGATGCTCCCACTTGAAGCTTTTTGAAATCTGGAGGGCCACTGAAGGACAAAACTGCCTGACATCCCCTGTCGTCTTGTTTCTACCATGATCCATCTATTGTTTTGCTTCTTTCCCTTTGGGTACAACTTCAACACACCTGTGACCTGAACTAGTACCCACTGAGCACAAAGAACTGTGCTGATTCTCCAGGCCTTTTCCAACAGCAGGGCCTGGCCAGTGCCAATTTCTAGTGCCAGCTTGGTAATGAAGAGCCACACAAACTCTCCTCTTCCAGATTTCCACTTTCTCAAGGAGAGCGGTGAAGACAGATTTCTACAAGGTGACCTATGATCAAATCCCTGCCTCCAATTACAGTTATTGCAGCTATGATTTCTGAGTGAATTTATTAATCGAAATCTCTGCACAGCAAGATCTTTAATTTGACACAAACCCTTTCAAGTCACCTCCAAACCTGGGAATAAAACCAATTTTCCCCTCCCAAGCAGCTTCAGAAACAGCCAAAGCCTTCTCTGTATGCAACAAAATGCACGTGTACACTCACTCCTAACTAATAGACCATTTCTGAGCCAAACTTTCAAAAGGCAGTTTCCACCTGCATACACACAGTACTGCAACCAATTCTTTGCTTCACATTTACCCAACATTTATCAGTATTGCTTCACAGCACCTACTAATCCAAACACGAATCGGGACCCTAACAACTTTAGACCCTATCAAAAAAATCAGGAAGATATATCCATGCTCTCTTCCCCAAGAAGCCCACAGGTAAGAATTCAGCTACAAAGAGAACACTGTAGGAGGTATACTCAGGGGTATGTACATTTGAGCACCAAGTGAGCAAAATCAAGTCTTATGTGAACACTGCACTCTGGTGCTTCTATACAAGTCTTGTCTGTGATGCTACTGACATGGATTTTGACCTGAAGATGTACATGCAGATTTTGAAACAGGATTTTTTCCAGGTATCTTAAAACAGGTGAGTCAACAGATCCAGAACAAAACTCAGAGGTTACATAGCAGCAACATAACTTTGCATGTGCTGGACAAACCCCTGATACACATCAATTGAGATAAAGCACAAAAGTAGCTTGTCTCTTTTCTAATTCAAGCTTTCCCTGAGAGGACAGCAGGTGGAATGGCAGTTAAAAAATCTGGCTGCCTGGCTGCCTGGCTGCAGCTAGCTCTGTTTGGCCCTGCAAATCAACAAGGCAGTAAAAGCAGGAGAGCAGGAAGAGTCCACTATAGCACCAGAACAGTTTTTACAACAAAATAGCCCTAAAATCCTCTATTCTTTTGACTCTGTTCCAGAACAGTAGGAATTAAAAGTAATGAAATATCATTGGGGGTGGAGGGAAGAAAGGAACCCCCGAACAATGATTATTTTGTAAAATGGTTTATGTTAGGCAAAGCAATAAGCTTGCTGCTCCAGTGCAATCTGCCCTGTGGATTTTGACCTTAGCAATGGTTGTACAGTTGCAGATAGCCTGTTCCCCACCTAACATTGACTTGCCCTCATTCTAGATGCAGCTGTTCTCCAACACACCTGAAGCATATACAAATCCACCTACATCCGGCTAGGAGTTTGCCACAGAACCTATCTTGGGCACAGTGGGGCAGGGGCAACCAAACCAAACCCACAAAAATCAAACCCAAAAGACCCAAACCCCAAAAAAAAAAAAATACAAACCCCAAACCCACCAAACCCCAACTCAAAATGAAAACAAAAACCCAAGTCAAAACAAAACCCAGTTCTAAAGGTCCCTTCAGGACACCATGACTCTGCTGGGAGGACACAGCCTGCTCCCCATCGCAGCCACACAACACTGTTTCTCAGACACATATCCTCCTTCAGGCAATACACCTAGCAGTGACATGCAACATTTGCGTGCAGGCATTGCTTTGCCCTGAGAAGCATCAGAGCCTAAAGCAAGAACAGAAATACACTTAGTGTTTTCCAGCTCGCATATTAATTTTACAGGTCCCATCTTGCTACCAGCAAAGCTCTATATTCACTGCCTATGTCACATCGTGGGGCCACGCTTCCTTCCTTCTCTGACAATCCACTTTCCTGTGACCCTATGATGAAGAAGAGGTCCAGGAGATGTGGGCATCTTGGTAAACCCAGGCAGTCACTACACAAGACAGCTAACAAAGCAGACAAAAAGGGAGACAGGGTACAATCACATTGTTCAAGGAAACTCTGGAGCCACTTGTTCTAGGAAGTTTCAAACTGAATTTTCAGAGAGATGGCAAAAGCCTTATCTTTTCACTCCCCCCTTTTTTTTTTGCTGCAAAGCTATCTAGAATACAGGAAGCCAGGATTTTCCTCTTGGACACTGCCTGGGCAGACCAAACCACACAGCTCCTCTCACACAAATTTCCCATAAAAACCTTACTTATGAAAGATTAGATTAAAAAAAATTGAAGTTGATGAACATACATTCTTCCTCTTCAGGCCACCAAAGGAGACCATGTATCATCATGACAGAGGGAGGGACACATGATGAAAGTTACTTGCCTCGCAACAACTAAAACCCTACTGACAGTACCAGGAACAGGACGTATCTCAGCCCAGTGTTTGTCCAAGCGTTGGTCTCTTTTGATTTCTATTAAAAAAAACCACCAGTTCTTAACCTCCACACAACTCCACTGCTGCTGCAGGCATCGCCTCTTACCTCTCTCGGTCGCTGGTGTCGCAGAGATCCAGCAGGTGCAGCGGCGAGAGAGGGCCGTGCGCAGCCCCTGTGAAGGGAGCCGCCAGCCGGTTCCAGCCGGTTCCTCGACGCCTCACACCGGGCCCCGCCCAGCCGCTGCTGCGGCTCTTTCCCAGCAGGGCCGAAGGCTGTGCGAGCTGCAGGCAGCGAGGAGAGCGAGTAACAGCCTCCACTGAGACCCCCTTCCCACCCACAGCCTGGGAAGGTGTGGCATGGAGGGAGGGTGAAGAGGGACGTTATGGCTGGTTACAGCTATGCTTATCAGGGTGGAGGAGCTGGGAATGAAGGACCCAGCTGGAGCCTGAGGAAAACAGGTGTGCCAAAGGTCATTTAGTATTCGCTTTTGTTTCTTAGTGTCCAGCTCCCATTTTTAACAGCAATAAATGACATCAATTTTCCCTAAGACGAGTCTGTTTTGCCTGGGAATGGGATGTGAACTCCTCATCTTTAACTCGTAAGTTCCTGCAGCCTATTTTCAATGCCCATCCTGTTGAGTGGGATGCCAAGAGCAGCAGCAGCCAACCTGGGTCAATCTAACCTGGTTTACAAGCATGCATGTCAGGATTAAAGAAAAACAGACAACCCCACCACCTCTGTCCAGCAGCAGTCCCTTTTCCCCTGAGCACAAAAAGCCCCCTGCACAGCCAGTTCAGTTCCCTGCGTATGGAAGCCACAAGACCAAGAAGGTGATCCTAAATTTAAAGCTCTACTTTATATCTGTCTATAAAGGAGAGAAAAGCTGGAACTAGTCATAATCTGAAGAGACACTGAGTGTTGTCACAGAATCATTGGCTTTCCTATCAGACCTTCGACTGTCATACTGTCAGATTCCATGGTTCATTTCTCCCCACAAGCCTCCACAGCCCCCAATCAGCAGAAGATTAATTCTGGAGCAAGGTACTCTAACACACTGCACAGCATCACACTGGTGATACCTACACTAAACCTGACTTCACACTACAAAAAGGATGTCACCTTCCCAGCTCATTATTTCAGCACAAATTGAACTGTGACTCAGTCACACTGAGACAACACAAGGAAAGGAAGTAAAGCAAGAATTCTCAAAAATTAATAAAAATAAATTAGTTCCTAATGGAAAGCAAAAGTTGTCTTCTAAATTCAAAACCACCGTTAAAAGCTAATAACAAAGAGGTTCAGTTACATTCTGAGTGCAAGCTTTGCATCTTTTGGTATCTACAGGGTGCGAGATGATGAAAAGAGTGGACTGCAGTTAGAAACTCTTTAAGAGATGCTGTGAGCATTTGTGGATTTCTCCCCTTGTATGCCTAACAAATGAACTCATGGCTCAGCACACTCTGCTCAGCTGACTGTGCTCATAGGTGTGCAGTGAATGGGCTATCAATTGTCATGATACCTCCCATGATGAGGTGTGTGGACAGAAAGACCAAACGGCCGAGCTTAAGTTCAATGACATTGACAAGCTTTCTTTTGCAAAGCTGGTTAACAAGAGAAAAAAAGGGGGGGAAAGAAATCACTGATCTTTTCTGTAGAAAAGGACAACATACAACTAATCGGCAATCTTAAAAACTAAGGGCCAAGTCTGAGCTTTCAATTTTTAGGCCAGTGATGAACATTTAGCTTTATTTCTGCATAAACAGGAAATCAAAGTGATATTACCCAAGCATGTTTAAGCACTATAAAAGCTTTTGTAGATAGTACTTCAGCATAGTTCTGATTAGGCAGGTCAGAATATTAAACACATTCGGGTAGCATGGGAGATAAAGGCAAAGTTTAAGGGCATCTCTCCCCCATGTCATGCAACCATATCTGTGCTTCACAGCACAGCTTAAAGTGGGTAGGGACAAATGAGCACCAGGGCAGGCATGAACATTCACACCACATTAAGCAGCCCCCGGGGAGATAGCTGCTTAGTTCCAAAGCAGAAGAATTGGGCATTCCAGTGCATCTCACCAGGGCTCATTAACTCCTGGAGATAGCTTCAGCAACAGCCTGAGCATTCCACAACTGTACTTCTTTACATGGTGCAACACACTGATACCCATTCAGCTATAGCCAGGAGTGGAGATGGCTTGCTTCCTACTAAGCATGCTTTTTCCAAGGTGAAAAATAGGCTTTAGGGCCAAAGCTACTGTTTTTCTGCTGCTTGTATGGCATCAACATGCACTACTCTGTGACTAGAGCTTATAGGGACTTTGCCACACTGCTAATTAACAGGATAGTTTTTATCAGCACAAAAATTGGCAAGAGGTGCTTTCCAAGTTTGCTCTGAAATACAATTTCAGATAAAATAACAGAGCACGGAAACGTGAAGTAGCATCATACTAAAGAGAGACATAGACCAGCCTGTGTCACAAGAACTGGCTGAACAGAACCTTTGCAAGATTCCTCCAAGGGCCCACAGACTCAAAGGAACCGAATGAATCATAGAATGGTAAGGTTAGAAGGGACCTCAAGGATCATCTAGTTCCAACCCCCTGCCACAGACAGAGACACCTCCCACTAGCACAGGTCACTCAAGGCCTCGTCCAACCTGGCCTTGGGACACCTCCAGGGAGGGAGCAGCCACAACCTCCCTGGGCTGAAGTAATGCTTCATCTTTGGCACCCTGAGAGGAAGATGCTAGCACTTACCTGCATAGATCACTAACACAAGCATGCTAGAATAGGCTCATAAAACACCTAATAGGGTGGAAAGAAAAAAGAGCAAGAACTACTTGTGACATGGACAACACCATAATGCAAAATCCCCAGCAGTGCTAAAAGGAGCTTTGAGAAATGGCTTTGAAACATCCTGCCCTCTGGTTGGTTTCACCTTCCATGAATCCCTGAGCTAAGCAGTTACTTATATTCATTCTTCACTGAAAGAAAACCTGCTGCTTTTCCTGTGCTTGCTTCACAGTAAAAAAAGTCTAACACTAGTCATGTGACAGTAGTGAATTTCATTTCCCCCATCACAGGAATTCTGTATCAGAGAACAAAAACAAGCCCCACAAGTGAAGGGGAAGACTGTTCACTTATCAGTCTAAACTACCACATCCCCTGACCTATTTTATTACTAAAAATAGTCCCTCTTAGGTCACTGCTGCAAATTGAATTCTGCTGCTTCATTGCCCACTGCAATCTCACGGAACTGCATGCTGCCTACACACAAAAACTGCCAGGAATGCAGCCTGCCTTCTCACATGGATCCAAAAGAAAGACACAAATTCTTTTCCCTAAAATAAGTGAAGTTTTTTCTGCAACACAGTTTAAGCCCAAACCAAATTGTTTATACTGCATCAGGAATATCAACACGTAAACGCTTGGTTTGGCTTTCCATTTGCCCATTCTTCCACTTGTCAATATTTTTCTTGCAAGATGTGTTTTGAAAGGCATTTAGTGTTAAGAGTAATGGAATATCAGCTGCAGTGACCTCTACTGACAGAACACCTAGCAAAAACAACAGCCAAGTCTTTTTCATTAAGCTCCCCTACTAAGGTAAGTCCAGGAAGGCGTGAGACGAGGAAACAAGGCAAAATGTTCCAAGTTACAAAGACAACACCCTCCTTCAAAAGGCCAAGCTATTTCTCCATCTAAAACATCTCATGATGGTCACACAAGTGAGCTGGCAAATTTATACCAAACATACATGACACTAGAGGATGAAGGCATGAATTTGACAGAGCAGGAACTTACTGGAGGATCCTAAAGCAGAAAGCTCATATCAACCACTTCGTGCTTAATACTGAGCAAACAGAGAATATGCTATGACCTTGCTATTTTATTTGAGCTAGGCAGAATAAATCTAGCATAAGCATGATTCCCTGGGCTAGTATCTCATCTTCTTTTCATTACTTCAATAGTTCCCCAATCTTAAACAAACACACCCAAAACCCAAACGCAGAGATCAAAGACAACTGACTTCATGTCAGCCTTTTGTTTAAACCACTGCAAATTCTGTTGGGAATTTCTTCGTATGCAGCAGATGCACAGAGAGCTGTACTACCCCAATGATCCGTGGCCTAATTAACCTAACTTCATTGCTATTTAGTTATGAAACCAAGTTTCTCACTTCCTGCTTTTCTAAAGATAACAGCTGCCAAATCTGGGTTTTCCTGTCAGAAAGAAAAGTCAGTGTCTTCAGGGGACAAAACAGTCTCAGCTCTGCCTGAGTTTCAGCTGGTGTCATTTACAGAGATGCCAGAGGCACTGTGGGTCACAACTACTGTGAAAAAACCCTCTCTTCCTCAGCTGAAATAAGTGTGGCTCATCAATATAGAACCAAAAAAACCTCTCATCAAGCATGTAAGAAGTGTGCTCACCAAAGTAAGAGGGAACTGGCCTTGCCAGCCAAGGTGCCATTTCCTATACAGGGTTCTCTGTTCAGCCAGTTCTTGTGACACAGGTTGGGCTGTGTCTCTCTTTAGTATGATGCTACTTCACATTTCCATTTCATTGTTTAAAGAGTTGCAGAACTACACAGTGCAAAGAGGCCTGAGTCTGTGTCTGATAATTCTGAGCTGGATTTTAAAGTGTAGTAGAAATACACATGCACCACTGCTGCTGAATTTTGGGGGAAAGAGTAGAAAACATGTCATTCCTTTTGGACTAAAAGTCAAAGGCAAAAGGAGATAAAGTAAGATTTTTAAAAATACATTTCAGTCCCAAACCATGCAATTTACCATTTAAAACTTCAACTAGTTCATCATTTAGGTTGGGTTCTGCACGTCACTATCTTCTGACTGCAGGGAGCTGCAGAATCAAATCTTTTGTGTTTCAGCATCTACAAAAATTTAGGGCTGTTATCAACCATCTATTAAGCCCACATGACTCACAGGTACTAATTAAATGATCTGCCTTATCTTAACTCCTATCACAGAAAACTATAAATTACAGAAATATTGGCAAGAAGATAAAAGAGGCATTTTGAGACATAAATGAGCACTCTGGTTTAGGCAAAGGGGCATGTGTGTATCTAACTCAAGATGGCATTTTTACAGCCATGGTGCTTTCCATGCATAGTCACTTTTGCAAGTGATGGACACCTGTCTGAATGCTTGTGTAAAGCCAGGCATTGGCCACTGGCAGCATTTGGGTATTCTGCAGTTTGACTTTCAGCTCTGAGTGGTGAACCTTGTTTTGAAACAGCATTCAAGGCTGGAAAGAACAGAACTTGTTCTCTCTGGCCAAAGAGTCACAAACCTCTTTCTGTTTCAGGAAAGAAAAATCCTCGAGGTTGAGGCCCCCTTGGAACTAGCACTGCTCGAAATACACAGAGGAGCACACTAGGAGGTCACCTCATGTCCTCACTTGGGTGAAAAAGGAACTAGCTGGTATCTTGCACTCCATTTAGAACATCTGCAAACAACTGCTAAACCAGCAGGAGAGCTCCTGCTGTCAGCTTTTTGCCTCAGTCTCTTTCTCCAGAAGCCCTGATGCAGTGAAGAGACCCCTTGGAAAGCCCAATATTTTCTGCACATAGGAGAACACTTGTAAGGTAGCTGGATGACATAGGTGCCAAATCATCAGTTGCAAATCCATCTCATTTACCTTAAGCTCCAGCTGCTGCAAAATTAAAAATAGCTGTCATAGGCAAGCCACGACTGGAGATGTTTGTTCATTTATTTCAGGCTGATAATGGTGTCACTGTCGACATGTTTGGGCTCTGAAAATAGCACTAATGAGGAAATGGACAAAATTATAAAGGCAGAATAAGGAACAG
>VWYK01058934.1:0-15987 GCA_013399775.1 Semnornis frantzii | reverse complement strand
CCCCCCAGTTCAAGAGGGACCTATGTCAAGGGGACTCTGGGAAGAAACACCTTATTGTTCTGTATCTGTGGAGTCCTGTGAGGTAGTATCAATGATCTAAATAAGAGCATGTCCAAAATCATACTGCCTCTCGCAGGTATTTAGAATTAAAAGTACAACCTATCCCTCAATTCTGCCATATTATTAGGGATTTTGTCACAAAAAAAGCATTATCCTTAACTGAAATTTAATTTAACTGTATGTATTATGAACACAGCCAGGCTGCAGGAAAGGATTCTCTCTTGATCTATTCAGAAGTCTGGAGGAATGATTTTACACAGTTTTAAGAGCTCCTCACCTTAACCTTGACATCAGCTGGCCAGTCAGCTGACTGCAAAGTAAATTAGGATACCTGCCTATAAAGGACATTCTTTCATATAGGCACAATAATGAGCTCAGCAAAACAAAGAAAATAACTGTGCTGCAAACACTCAGAAGGCAGATTCCATGTGCTCACAGATCAGACAGGTCAAAGCCAATTTCTTAGGCACTCTCACTTGGTAAGGATTATTTACAGGAGTTTATGATTTAGTTTAAGCATTGTTCAAACACCAGGATGCATAATCCCCTCAAAGTAAATAACTGAACAAATCCCAAGGTCTTGCTTAGTTTTTCTGAAGCATACATTTTAGGCAAAAAAAATAACAGAATATTTCAGCCCAGAGAGGCTTTCAAAGTAATATAAACTTAAAGTTTTAACTAATGCAGCTTGAACCAGGGCAACGTTAGCCTGCACACATTTGCGCTTTTATTTGCACCTATGCAATGCTAAATGAGGTACGAGAGACCAGTTTTTATAAATCATAAAGAACACTGTCTGAACTTTTTAAAAACTGTGCCCCCACAGTATTTCTCAAATGCTTTTCAGAACTTACAGGATTTCTAAGCCATTATGTACATACCTTAAAATCTGGTTTTCAACTACATTGTATCAACAGAGTGGGGACTGACCTGTTGGAAGGTAATGAAAGAGAAAAGGATCTGGGGGTCCTGCTTGATGGGAGATTGACTGTGAGCCAGCAATGTGCTCTTGTGTTCAGGAGGGGCAATGCCATTCTGGGGTGTGTTAGAAGGGTGTGGCTAGTAGGTTGAGAGAGGTTCTCCTACCCCTCTACTCTGCCCTGGTGAAGCTGCATCTGGAGTACTGTGTCCAGTTCTGGGGCCCCCAGTTCAAGAGGGACATAGAACTGGTAGAGGGAGTCTAGCGTGGAGCTACAAAGATGATGGTAATGGAACAGAGGGTGACAGAACACTGGAACAGGCTGCCCAGGGGTTTTGTGGAGTCTCCCTGTCTGGAGGTATTCAAAACCCGCCTGGACGCATTCCTGTGTGATCTGGTACAGGAGATCCTGCTCTGGCAGGGGGGTTGGACTGGATGATCTTTCGAGGTCCCTTCCAGCCCCTGACATTCTGTGATTCTGTGATCTGTGTAACCAACAAAACTATTCACTCGTTTTCTTTGGATGTATCAAAAGGAATTTGAAGTCCTGACACAAATGCCAGATAATTTAACTATGTATTGAAAACATACTACAGTTACACCAGTGCTTGGGTGTCCTTTGTATTTATAGCTAAGTATAAAAGATTCATATGCACAAACTGAAAAAACAGCAGTGTTGATAAATCCCTGGTTGTGCATACCAGAAGAATAGCTCTTGGTCTAGTTTGACATTTAAAGTCAGACTCTTTTTCAACATGCCCCAAACCCCACACACATTCTGCTGCTAATACTCAACACAATAAGGCTAATACCAGCTGATTAGAACATGCTTCAATGGCATAATTCTCTAAAGAGAATGAATATCCTATAAGTTAAATGATGACACTAGGTTATATGAAATCCTAATTAGTTCAGCAGAAAAGAAGAAAGGATTTAGAGATATGAAACTGTCAAAGCAGACTGTTCATAAAGGGGTATAATTTCCTCTTTGCCTTTTAATCTCATTTTCAAAGCCGCTTCCTAAACTAGCATTTGCAAATACTTCAGCTTCTGTAAACAAATAGGCTGATTCCAAACTGAAGTGCTTGTTCACCTGATGATGTAACAGCTTCACAAACATCATGAATTATTTTTTAGCCTTCTTGCCATTTAGTCCTTGGAAGTTAAATCAATGACAATGCTACGATACTATATTTAAATAGCTTTTCAACAAAGACCAAAGCTATTTTTCACTCAACGCAGCTAAGTGAACCTTCAGAAGACATTAACTCATGTTTGTTAATAAAAACTTCAGTCTAGGGACTAGCACTTTGTAACACTGTCTGTTGTGTGCACCTTCAGCACACAGCTCTCCTGATGTGTGCAATTTCTTGTCCTTGGTAAGAAATTGTTTCTGTGTCTAAAAAATACTCTGAGTTGGATTGTGCCTGTAGATTCGGAGGCAGGATAACAGTGGCTGAACAGAACAGTCCCCTGTTGCCTCCTTTCTCTCTCTCACTGGTTCTGCAGTCTGGGAAATGAACTGAGACTGCGGTGGATGGATGGAAGGGCTATCTAACATGTACTTCACAGCCCTGTGGAAGTTACATGGAAATTACAGTATCATTTTTGAGTGTACTAACTATTCAAATGTGCTTTATAACCGGCACTATGAAAAGAATAAAACTCTTCTTCCACAAAGACCTGTTGGAGAAGATGAACAGAAAGATGATGTGCATGTGGTAGATGACTGTATAATGGACAAAAAAAATTATGTTCAGAAAAGGAGTCCAAACATCCCATTGGTCACCCATCTTTGAGACATGAAGCTTGGGAAATGAACCGACAATTTCCTAGGTGCATCTCTTTCTACCTCTCATCACTGTTAAGCTGTTCAAAATCACAGCACTTGCAGAACTGCAGCTGACCTTACCTCAGAAATTTTGGGCTTTGCACAAATAGTTTTCAAGGCAGTACAAAATTTTCAAAGAAACGGCAATCTGAACCCACTTCTATTACAATTGTTCTCACAGAGACTGCCAGCAACAAGTCAGAGGAAGTTGAGGCAAATGAAATGGCATACAAGGATCTCTGGCTGCAACTGATTTTGTTACTTCTTTGTTTAATCATAATTCCAAGTGACGGAAGTGGGTGTAGCAGGAAAAGCAAATAACAAGAAGCTGAATGGTAGATTAAAGTACTTTTTAATTCGGACTTAAATTTGTCCTTACCACCATGGAAAATGCTGTTGTGCTTCCCATTAATTTTGATGCAAATTCTCCCTGCATATAGTTAGAAAAACTGTTACTTTTAGAATCCAAATCAGGGGTAACTACAGAAGCCTTCCCATGTCTGTTGTGACAGAATTCCGTTTTCCATCTACCAGAGAAGATAATTTTCTGTACAGTCATACCCTATACTGAGGAAAAAAGAATGAAATGGAACAGAAGGGAAAATAAAGGGGGAAAAAAAGAAAGCTCCTCTACTATTGCTGTTTCTTTAGGTCCATCACTACAGGACAATTGCAAAATGACTAATAAAAATATGCAGAGCCAATATTTGCGTGTTTAAATAATTTTTCAGATGTTTTTAAAATCAAAGTATCAAAGAAAAAAAACATGGTCCTCTCCAACGTCTTACCTACACAGTCACTTGAGATACTATGTATCAAAAAATATTTCTAATTTGACATTACAGAAGTCAGGATGATTTGAGAAATGCTGCAAATTTCACAACTCAGTCCTCCTTCTCATTTGGCCTCAGTTCATGCTGGCATAAATAAAAAATAACTCCACTGATGCTAGTGGGATTTGAACCAGTGTAAATCATTGTGAGATCTTCCATCACCATATTCTTGTCAATGTACTGTTGAGACCACACAATAATAATCACGAGTTCAGTTGTAGGCTCAACATTTAATTGTCAGAGAGTAAGCACTTCCTACCACTGGTTAGAGAGCACACAGCACACCCAAGCTGAGGAGATGCTGCTGCTCCTCTCAGGTGCTGGAGTTTCATGAAGTACTGCTGTGGAACAGGACTTTTATGGTAGGCTCAGCGGTAGGAAAACACCTAGAAATGAATGACTCTTCTTTCATTTGCATCTGGCTTCCCTGAATACATAATTTTTGAATAGAGGTGATACATTGTGCCTCTGCAGAATCCTGGACTACAAACTCTGGAAAATAAAATGCATTCTTTCAACATCAGGCAGCATGTACAGATGCATCACCCTCTGTGCATTTTGAGAAGCTGTATGACTGAAACAGATCGCATTCTCTCCACAAGGATGATGACGATGGCGTGGTTGACATTTAGTCCTAACAGAAGTTAGCAGTGTAATTTTTTCTGTACCAGCACTAACATGGGTGCAACCTGCTTTCAGTCACAGCACAACTTCATTGCATAGGGATTGTTACCCAAGAGCTGTGGAAATAAATCTCAGTGGAAAGTACATGAAAATCAAGTTATAATTATTACATTTTGCCCCCTAATACTCATGTTCTTCACTTGCTCTCAATTCAAATACATACACATGCATATTAAGCTTAATTTGATCAGTGATTCTCTATAAGCTTTGCATTGCAAAGTATTACATAGTAATGAGAAACAGGATGAAAGAGAAGAGCTTAAAAAGAGAGATTGTTGCCATCATCGAGAAAATTGTAGAAAAGGCCACAGAATAACAGTGTGCTCACACACTCCCAAAGCTGCTGATCAGAGAAACTGTCAAACCCAGCTTTTGTTCATGTAAACAGAGGAAGACTGTTCCTAGAACAAACTTGCCCTGATGTGCCCTGCAGAGATCATGTTGCAATTCTTCATCAATTCTTGTCAGGAATTATTCTGCCATCTTGTAATCCTACAGTAGGAGAAGTCTGCATAAAGAAAAGTTCAGGAAAGAAAAAGTGCAACAGCTTATCTTTCTTCATGCCATACATATAAAGCACTGTGAAAGTGTTTTGCAGATATGTAAATGATAATGCAGCAGCATTTGATTTTTTTTTGTTTTAATTTGATGACTAAAATAAACAGGAGGCTGAATTTGGAGCTTTTCTGAAGGTGGTCTGCATGACTTCTCTATTCCTGTGTGGCACTGCAGCAATAGACAAAGAAGCTGGGAGCACTCTAGAGGAAGCACAGAGGTTTTAAGCAAAGACAGGACCTCAAGAGGTGCAGCATAGTTGTACTTCTCATTTTCCCAAGAAGTACGTTTGTTACTTAGTTACTGTAGATAACCTTGTGTAGCAGATCCACCCATATACTATAAAATGCTTCTTTATTCTCTCATGCATTTCAATTACTTGGAAAGCAGACACTGCTGCTTTCACATGCACATGTGCATCTGAACAGCTCTGCATTTCTAAACACCGTCTGAGCCCTCTCTACCATGAGAAACACCACATAGTCTGGGGGAAAGAGAATTGTCAAACTCAGGCCAACTCCAGCAAATCCTCTGCCCCATTAACCTTACAGCACTGACAGGTTAATTTTATACTAACTTCATTATAGGAATTAGAGTGAAAAGTATGCATTTCTTGTTTATACATTTAGAATATTATAAGACAGGAATTTTTTTCTACTCTAAGGTCATTCAAGTACAGCATCTATCAAAAAACGAATCTCAGTTCTGGCTGTCCTAATCAAATCTTTACCAGAAATTCCAAAAGACAGTTTGCAACGACAGCACTTACAGTTATATACTCCACTGCATTATATAGACACCTTTATTTTGGCAGAAGCAATGACAACGGTTTTCAATACTATTCATCTTCAACTGAATATCAAAGTTAAACCTACTTTTCTCACCTCTTAACTCTATTACAGTACATACGATGCAGACAGACAACCAACCAGAACACTGCAACACTGGAAACAAACTTTGCATCAGACATGCTGCAAGCTACCATTCTTGAATCCACCTGACACACATGGCAGGAGGCTGACATATGAATCAATTAATGTATGTTATCTCTATTTAGTCCTACACATGTACTGTCATCTCATGCTGTAAATATCACCTGCAAACTGCTGTTTCTCCCACCAGGCCTTACACAAAGAAATTACTACTAGGATTGCAGGAAACCTCGTCTGGCATTTAACCTCAAGGGAGGAAGGAGAGTAGAAATGTTACAGTACTTAGATGGAAAATGGAAAGTGAGTGTAGCAACTGTGTATTTCCAAAAACTGCCGGCCCATGGCAAAGCCACCACGGCCTTCAGATTCCTATGTTCCGGGAAGCCATACATATCTGGAACTGTGTGGTATGGCGGAGACGCAAATCTGGGATCATGCCATGAACGAGGACGAGGAGAAGAACCCACCTAAATTTTTTCTACTTTTGCCCTGGGATACTTAAAACAATAAAAATATTTGTGTATGAGAGACAAAAATTATCATTATTTCCAAACATGCAAATTGGTATTTGTTATCCAGAACGAAAATGAGTAAAGGAAGTCTGAATCTTTTCACTCTGTTCAATGAACTCGGTGAGTTGGAACAATCTCTTCTTTTCATAACACTGAGCATTTTCTACTTTTTATGTAAGTGGAAAAAGCAGTTATATTAAAATATCATTCCCACCCAAGTTCAAACCATAATACCCAAATGCTTGCCAGGTTTTTTGGTGTATCACTAGAAAATAGGAATGTTCTGTTTTCCAGGGCTGGTCTGCCACTCCTATGTACCTTTCCCTGTTCCAATATTTTCTCAAAACTTCTTTAGTTACAGTATTTTTATCTCTTTCAGACCAAGGAAAAGTTTATTCTGCTCACAACTAGCTCTGGCCATGTTTAACCGCACAATTCATTTCCACAGTATAAATGCTGCCGCTATTGTTTGCAGTTGGAGACATAAATAATGCAAAAAACTGCTACTAAGTATGCAGAAAGTTTGATCCCCTATGCCCAAAAGATTTTAAATTTTCATAAATCTAAGCAAATATATTTTTGTAATCAGAACTGTTGGGAAAGTAGTTCACTGCTCCATTTAAACTACCCAGGATTAGCTCAGCTATCTCTTTGTACAAAAGGTCAGCAGGGAGAAGGTGCAAGTGTAACTAGAAATACTCATAATGATCTAGTAAGTCAGTTCTCACCCAGGCTAGCACAGGGTAGGGCACTAAGGTCCTGTTTTCAGTCAGATGAAGGATAAATGTACAGTGGTGAGAAAGCAATGCTTATGTGCCTGTGTTACCATGCACACCACATGACAGGGTCAGTAGCATGGTCGCTTTTCAAAAATGAGTATCTATCTTACAGTGAATATTCTCTGAAGTCCTAAGTGCTCTCTACAGTTGTCCTGCACCATTAAACAGTTACGATGTTGCAGTCTTAGAGGTAGCTTCTTTTCAGTGATGGGTGAAGAAATTTTTGTTTTTTTCCTTGTATAATTCATAAGTTAGCATGACCAGAGTTTTGAATTGCAAAAGTAGGACATCTGTCACCATGGGGAAGCAATGGGGGAGTATGTAGCTTGCTTCTGACAGCTGTGGGCTGTGGTCACTAGAAAGGTGCCTATTTGATTTTCTCTCCACTTCAGCATTCCAGACGTTTGCCTCTACCACCTTCCAAATTTCTTCTACAGAATATAACCTTCTTCCTCATTTCTAGTCAGTCATACTCTTCCCCAGCTTGGTCACTACAGCTCCTTCCTTTGAGTTACTGGGACCCACACCCAGGCACATCAAGCCTCCTCCCAGCTATTCTAGTCTAGGAGATAATACAGTGTTTGAAGTTACACAACTGCTGCAGAGAACAGGAGCTGGCTTAATTGATTTCTGTAGGAGGACTGACTCCAAATTTTCAGCTAACACAGGCAAAGATGGGCTGAGCTGCAGTCTCACAACAGGAAGCAAGCACAAAGACGTGAAGTGAAACATAGTATGGGACAGAGTAATCCCTGCCCAGGTGGAATGAAATAGAATTAGGTTTAAGTGAGTCCTTACCACAGGAATAACATGCTACTTAGATTAGCTCTCTGACATTTCTCACTGTAGTCAACAGAGGTAGCTATGTAGATTTTATTCACAACACACATGTAACTTTTTAGTCTTTTTCAAACCTTGTGTCTTACTACTGCAAACCCATTCCTGGCTCTGCAAATGCAGTAGGAAATCATGCATATAACTTCTTCCTCTAGGACGCTGACATTCATGTTTGTTTAGAGTTCAGAAGTACTGTTACACTCATTGGCAGCAGCACAGTATTACAGGGCCATGAGGATCAACAGACTCCAGCCCAGGAAACAGTTGCTTCCTCAGCTGATGTGGCAGCCTCATTTGTATGTACAGACAGTACTAACAAAGACTACTCACCTGCTTTCTAGAGTGATCCAGAATGATGTTACAGTTTACTACAGTCAGTTGCATACGATTTGCCCAGGGATTTCAAAAAAATTCCTGTTCTTTGGCACAGAAACACACCACAGAGCCTGTATTTCACAGTGATGCTGTTAAGTCACAGCAGGACTCATTCGTGGAGCTGGCAGAACCATAGCAGGACAAAAGGGCAGGAAACGTGGCCATCCGTTGCAGTGCACGGACCTGCTGCGCTGCGAACCGACCCTGGTTCTTACTGACCTACAGTGGAGCAGGCAGTGGAACTCAACTTTGAACCAAATCTTAACAAGTCAGTGAACAGCAAAGAGCTTCCCCACACCCCAATATGCACAAAGATATTTATTATATAATTCTATTATTATATTTTACTTGCTGTGAAGTTTTTTTCCTATTACCTCTGCTTTTAGTGTTATCTTCTAAGATATCTCCACTTCCACGAGATTTTGACCCTTAGAAGACAACTTGAAATGAGAACCAGAAATATCTGGCATTAAAGAATATTGAAAAAACCTGTAAAATTCTCCCGACACTGAGAAAATTAGCTAAGCATGTTAAGAAACTTCTTATATACCTCCCCCTAGGGGAATGGTAATTGCTTTGCCTAGACTAAACTAAAAGCCCTTTTATTTTAAATAGTACATGGCTGAGGGAAGCACACTATCCCAGAGAGATGCCATATTTCCATGTACTCTAATGCAGTCATTCACTAAAAGCATCACCCAGCTTCTCAACCTGTGATGTTCTCCCTCTTCTCAAAACATTCCAGGTTGGAAGTCTGAATACAGACATCCTATCATTTGTTTACTGCAAAACAGTAGGTGCTTCGATGTCACTTTTAGGGGAAAATTTCTACTCCTTGCTTGAAATGTCTGCCTGCTGCTATGGGAATAAGGAATATTTCTATAATACAACTAGACATGGAATTGATGATCCTCTCATCATTCACATGAGGGTGTTCAGCACATATCCAGTATACCCAATGAGCAGAGATAAGCTTGCCCTACATGTCTGATCTATACATCTGCTTGGATTCTGATCATACAGGAATGCAGCTAATCCACGGGTCCTCAACTGGTCTTGAGGAATTTGAATGTGTGCAGCTATTACCAAAAGCTTACTGCAGGAACTCAACCCAACTACTGTGGTACACATTAAAGATTTTCAGTCTAAACCAGTGTACCTGTTTTGATGTAGGAAGATCCTCACCAGGATACACTAGCTAGGTAACTAGTCCTTCTAGTACTAAACTAGAATGAGAGAAACTGAACATTCAAGATGATTACAGAACCCAGCTCTTAAGTGGCACCTTTCTCTATGTAACAGCCAAAGTGTTTTGAGTGAAACACTAATTTTAGACATTACTGTCAGTCAACAATTAAACATTGTTTGATGTGGTCACAATTTGCCTTTAAAAAAAAAATAAAGCTTCATCTTAAGACATGCATGTAATCATCATTTTACCATACAGACTCGTATTTCACACACTGTTGTCTCAACTGTATCAATATTTAAACATACTGACTAGTTACATGTTTATCACTCACAGTAAACCAACAGACCAGAACAGTTCTTTAGTCAATGAACCATAAAGTGAAAAGTCAAAATTGAAGTTGCTGATTTAGCCTCTAAGTCTGACCACAGAAAATGACATTTAACTAATCAGAGAATTACAGAATTAGAGACCATAAGAGACATCAAGAGATCATCTAGCCCAGTAGGGCTTGATTCACAGCCTGAAGGGCAATTCACTCAGCCAATGCCCATTCCTTCTACCCAAGGAATCATCAGAAGCAAGTTGTGAGTCACAGGAATTGTTCTGGACATGCTGTCCTCCCCAGCATCATCCTGCTGGGGGCCACACATCCCTTACTAAATGACAGCAAATGATCTGGCATGACTGTACGGTAAAAATCAGGTAAGGTTGTGGCCCACTTTCTCCTGGTGAGTCAGCAGGAATATAACTAAGTCTCCTACAGGTGTTTTTCAGACTTGTTTCAAAATCTCCAGTATGCTGTCTGTGCATACCTATCTCGGCATAAACCACAGTTTATGACTTCCCTTTAATGTGACAGGAATGGGATTAAAGAGAAAATTATGGATTTTGCACCTTTGTCCACCACTTCTGCTGCAAACAAAAGCACTTCCTATCTCTGATCCTACAGCCAGTGGTCCTGGGGAATGATAGGTACTGTTTATGTTTTGAGAACTTTTTACCTAATTGGAAACTAATGTTTATTCTTTTCTTCCCTTTCCTAAGTTTAGCAAACCCCATTTGGCAACTTTTCCTAAACATATCAAACTTGCTGCTCTCTTCTGTATTGTGATGGTTTGGGAGTTCCCTGCCCCCCCTGCACACTTTGCCCTCCCTCACCCAGACTAGACTCAGCAGGCTGGAAGTTAAGAGGTGAAGTTATATTTACAGTTTAGCACAATATACAGGCAGATATATACACTATATACAGGAATATTTACAGAAATATACAAGGTAAAGGTAATACAGAAACAGGACACCCCTCCCAGAAATCAGAAACTGCAGGAGGGGCTTCCAACCACCCTTCCACCTTCTCCCCACCCCTATAGCTTACCCCACAGTTTCGCCTTACACGCAAGGTGAATTTGGAGGATCAGACAGGGGGTTAAGGAAAGTGGTTAGTGAGATCGCTTGGCAGAGAGGAGAAAAGCCAGAAGCTGCTAGACAGCTCGAGATGCTGTGCCCCAGAGATTGACTGTGTTATCTATGTTTTGAGTTCTTACTCTTAAACATCTTGGCAAGCCTCTGAGTGAAGTAGACATCACCACTGTTTTCCTTTCACAGCCTGTAATATAATTTTATCTATTAAAATATTCCAACTAGCCTCAAACCAGCACATGTACACTAAATGATCTGTTTTCTTCCTAAGAGCAGAGGCAAAAAGCAAATAAATTACTCTTGGCCTCAGAGAAAGTCTTGCTAAATCATCTGATACTGACAATCCTATGAATATATTTCAGAACAATGTTTATCATTTGGGTTTTGGTTTTTTTTTTCTGAAACAGCATCACAGTGTTGTCATACTGAGTTTGCTGCTCTCCACAATTCCCCATTCATCCTTCACATTATTGCTGCCAACCAGTTATTCCTCATTTTGTGTTTGCATCAGATTCCATCTGCTTTTGAATTTACTGAATTATGTCTTGTGAATCTCATACCATTTCTTCAATTAATCAAGATCATTCCAAATTCCAACTTGCTCCTCCAAGGATTTAGAAGCAATTTTGGTTGTTATTGTGCAGATGTTTTATAAGCATAATCTCTGCTTCCTCACATAAAATATGAGTGAAAATTGTCCTTTTAGGGATGGACAGATGAATGAACACTTGAAGCCCAGATACTAGCTACCCTTTCTGTCAGCAAATCTCTGCTAATAATACCGAGAATGTGTTCTTTAACAGTGTTACACTGGATTTCCATTTTTATCTCATTAGACTGCTAATCAGAATGTTCTATGGAGTCATGTTCAAAGCCTTGCTAAAGTCAGATATACAGCACTACTTGGACTTTTCTCTACCAGGTTACTTAACTATTGGAAAAAAGAACTTACACTGATGTCATTTGGACATTATAAAGGTACATTTAATGTTTTTATAGCATCTTGAGGATAGTAAAGCGATAAACTAGTTGCTAAAAAATCAGTATCTTGCTGATACTAGCCAAGTTCCCTTGTCTATGATTCTTCGGCTCTTCTTTTTCTGCTCTTTAAAAAGACATACTGAATTTTGTGCATCTCCAGACCACTGGGACCTCCCATCCTCCATGTGTTTTCAAAGATAATTGCTAATGCTTCGTAGACTGCTTCAGCTACTTCCTAAGTAGTCTAGGAAGAGTTCCATTAGGAACTGCCAACTTGAATATAACCAACTTATCTAAACACAGCTTAACACATTCCACTCCTGTTCTCAATTGTCTTTTATCCTTTGGTAAAATGCTGCGGCCCTCTCTGTGTCTGTCATCTGTGTTCATAGTGATGACTAAAGCCAAGTTAATATCCACATAATAGTAAGTGAAATGTCTGCCTTTCACATTTCAAGTTTAAGCCTTAAATAAATATTCAAGAATTTCAAGCCAAGTAATTGATTCTCCTGTTCTTCATCTGCCTATTTCCTAAGCAAATATATTCAAACATATTTTAAAAGGTTTCTCCTGTTTTCTTCTGGCTTCTGGAGAGAAGTCCAGGAGAGAGGGACCTGGGGGTACGGGTCAACAGCCACCTGGCCAGCAGTGTGCTCAGGTGGCCATGAAGGCCAACAGCATCCTGGCCTGGATCAGGAACAGTGTGACCAGCAGGACCAGGGAAGTCATTCTGCCCCATCACTCAGTACTGGTTAGGCCACACCTTGAGTACTGTGTCCAGTTCCGTGCCCCTCCATTAATGAAAGATGTTGAAGTGCTTGAATGCGTCCAGAGAAGGGCAACAAGACTGGTGAGAGGCCTGGAGCACAAGCCCTACAAGGAGAGGCTGAGGGAGCTGGGGTTGTTCACCCTGGAGAAGAGAAGGCTCAGGGGAGACCTCATTGCTCTCTACAACTACCTGAAAGGAGGTCGTAGCCAGGCCAGGGTTGGTCACTTCTCCCAGACATCCAGTGACAGAACAAGAGGACACAGCCTCAAACTGCACCAGGGCAGGTTTACGATGGACATTAGGAAGAAGATCCTCACAGAAAGAGTGGTTACCCATTGGAACGGGCTGCCCAGGGAGGTGGTGGAGTCACCATCCCTGAAGGTGTTCCAAAGACAGTTGGATGAGGCACTCAGTACCATGGTCTAGTTAATTAGAAGGGTTAGGTGATAGGCTGGACTCAATCTCAGAGATCTTTTCCAACCTGGGTAATTCTGTGATTCTTGTTTACAACTTCCACATGCAGATCCGGAGACTTCCAAGGTTCATCTCATTTATATATCACATACTCAATATATCATGTCCAGCATTCAGAAAGTCACAAAATAAACAGTATACTGCCACTGGATTTAACTATTTAATGAGTTCTAATTTTAATTTTTGAGATATTATAGGCTGTAGATTTATCTTCCTAAAGTATAAAGTAATAAAAGACAACGTCTTTTCAACTACTTCACCAAATAAGTGAATACAATTATTTCCTCCCACCCCTTTCTATTGCATCTCTTTGCTACAGCAAGCAGCAAATATTAACAGCCTTCCTTTGGAAAATCCCTGCACTTTACAGTTTTTTATTTTTTAATTGCTAAAACAGTACTTTGGCAGAAAAGGCATCTCATTTACATTATACAGAAAAACTCCCTTTTTTTGGAAGAAAACTTGGATTTGTATGCACTTCACCTATTTTGGTCTAGACATGTGACAGAGAAAGTGTTTGCCTCAGAACACTTCTTTTGGTGATATTTTGAACAACCATATATGCCCTTTTGAAATGAATGCAAGAATTAATATTTTTCAATCATATTTACTTTTGGTATGCAAACTATTCAAAAGCATCACGTCCCAGAACCTAACTCTATGCTTAGAATTCTGAGCAAATTAAAAAACCCTGGAACTGCTTTAGTGCTGTAGCCTACTTATGAACACGTTTTTCCTTTCTGCACTTATTTCAACTTCTACTTGCCAAACTGTGGTTGCCAAACACAAGGTAAAGTAAAAAAAAACCCTCAACATATCTATCTATCTACCAAATATTAGAGTTGGTTGAGTGTTCCAAACTTTTGTTTCCACCAATCAAAAACCTACTGAAGGTGTTTGCGTCCCCAGATGACAAATAACGGCTTTAAGACATATGGCAATTTGTGTTATTTCCTCTCCGCTAATCCTTCTGGAATCAGCAAAAAGATAAAAGTGGATAGAGAGAATGAGAGGTAATATGAAAAAGAGTCCAAAGCATTCATATGGGTTATGTGAATTTAAACATAAATTTATTGTGTATTATTTCTTGATGTCAGGGCCTAATGACCAGCAGAACCTGAGTCCTATCTTACCTCTAATCCTATTGGCATAACGGAATGAATTGGCCAAAACATCTGTAATGGAGAAGCTTACCAACCTGCCTCTTCTCCATAGAAAGTCAGCTGTGGTTTCTTTTGCTTTCTCTCTCTCTGAGTTTGCATGAATGATTTCTCAGCCAACTTTCTGCTGATTTCTAATGTCACAGGCAATGGAGTGATCACCTGGGAACTGCAGTCACAATGCAGTGTCAGCATTTTAGTGCAAGCCTCCCATGTGCTGAGCCAGCAGGACCCAGCTGTCTCTTATCACTGCAATGTCTGTTTGCCTTCAGCTAACATGCTGTGCATCCAGATGTGTCAAAATGTCTCTCAAAGCAAACCCTGCACTTAAACTAGGGAGAACTCTGGACAAGCATCTTTCAAGAGCATTTAATGTTTTATTTATCAAAATGCTGGTTTAGAAATCATTTACCATCATGCACAACTCAGAAGCAATAGTGGAACGATGCATTCATCTATCTGCTGCCTCTCCACAAATGAAAAAGCCGAAACAGCGTCCATACTCTCGTGCTGTGGCAGATGGACTATCACTTACCTGCAGCATATATGCAAATGATCTGTAAGGACCTGGAGAGTTACAACATTACCCCCACACACACTCATTCCAGCAGCAAAACTGCATTTGAAGAAATTTGAAATACATTTTAAAATTTCATTATATGACCTTCCCTATTGAAATTTAAGTCTGTATCACTGGATAATGAAAGAAAATTACTGAAAAATCTAAGATTACACATTCTACAGAGGTGTGTCTTGAAGAAGTTGAGATAGATGCTAGGCACAAGAATAGCCAAAACACATGGAGATGGTGTACATTATAAATTCTGTACCATAGTTGTGATTCCACACAATTTTATTGAAGAGACATTAAGCAAAGGAGATTTCTGAAGGGAGTTAATTTTCTTTGGCAATTACAGTGCAATAAGCAAAAGATGTGTCAAAACAGAATTCACTTCATATTCTGTTTAACTTTGAATCTTTCCTACAACTACTGCTGAGCTGGGCAGTAATAAATGGGATGCAAAACATGACCTGGAAACATCCCATATACTCCTAGTATATCCACCTTCTTTGCACTGTTAATGAAATCCTTTAAGCTACTCCACATATTTGGTTCTGACTTTTATTTATTTAAGAACGGAACAGAGGTAAGGTACTCAGCATTCTGAAAATAAGTAAACATTACTTGAACTCATTTCCCATAGGGTCTGATAAAACTGCTTTTGGGGAAAAAAAAATAAAAAAGTTACTCTCATCAGACAGCAGTTTGAAAATATCAGCGTTTTGTAGTGAGGAATAAAACTATATCCCCATCAACTGTATGTATACTGCAGCATTCTGCCATCTGGAGGATTTTTCTAATGTTCCAGAAACCCTCAATCCAAACTGTCAGCTCCAGACGGTGCTTTTTAAATGTATTAATATACATTCCTTAGAGCACACAAATCATCAGGAATTCAGTCTAAAGGGGTGCATTTGGAAGAACAGAGACATTCCATTTCTAGTTCTCGAAACAAAGTAACTAGAAAAATCTTTTTGTGTGTACTGAACCTCTCAAATTAACATAACAGGGCTTCTCCTTCAACGTTTTCTTTTCTTTCTTTTTCCCTAAGGCATTCTCATTTAGTGTGCAGACCACTGGTCTGGAGGTTCAGTGGTGTGCTGGTTTGAGTTAACT
>VWYK01058930.1:0-12028 GCA_013399775.1 Semnornis frantzii | reverse complement strand
GCTGAGGGGAGACCTCATCATTGCCTACAGCTTCCTGAAAGGACATTTGGAGAGGTTGGTGCTGGTCTCTTCTCAGAGGTAATTAGTGATGGAACAAGAAAGAGGGAATGGCCTCAAGCTGACTGGGTAGGTTTAGACTGGACATTAGGAAAATTCTTTTCATGGCAAGAGTGGTCAGGCATTGGAATGGGGCAACCAGGGAGGTGGTTGAGTCACCAACCCTGGATGTGTTTAAAAGTCGTTTGGATGTGGTGCTTGGGGGTATGGTTTAGGATGCACCTTGTAGGGTAGGGATACCAGTTGGACTTGGTGATCCTGAGGGTCTTTTCCAGCCTGATTTTTGCTTTGTGATTCTCTGAACTCTTGACACTCCTTGGTTCAGACTTTGGAGAAAGCTTTGGATTCTTTTGCTGAAGCTTCAGTGCTTCACATCCCAAGAGGTAATGAGCTGAAAACTGTTTTGGAGCCTTGGTGTCTTATTTTAGTATACAAGCTTGGTCACCACCCCTGCTATCTGATAGCCTTAATCCATCATGGAAACATACCTGCCTCTTGGCTTTCACCTCTGCTGCCTTGTCATGAATGATTATTTCTACTTGCCTGTGCCTTTTGAATGTAGTAGCTTACCCTTCTTTTCCTGAACTCAAGTCACCCTGAATGTTAAAACTACTAACTGCTCTGTCTGATGGTGGTCTGATAGACAATCGTGCTTCAGCTGTTGCAGTCTCAGAGGTTGTAGATGATCTTTCACTCAATGGCTGTCAGAAAGTGGATGCATACAATGAGTCTGACTATGTAGCCATTAGTCTCCAGTTTGTAAATATTGATAGGCTATTAGTTTTAGGATTAGATATCTTCTATTCTTAGAGATTCCTGTTTAAAGAGAGAGCTGTTCCCTGAGCTCTGGAACTGAGATGATTTTTTTTTTTTCCCCCTCATGCTTAGCAAGTTGTGATTTTGGTGTCTGAGAGCAGTCCAAGCTCAGACCAAAAGGTTTTCATGACAAACTCAGCTAAATGGGCTTCCAGAGAGTTTCATTGTCTCCCCTCTACCTCCTGCTTTATCTTATTTGAGGAAGATGCTGATACGTTTGGAGACTTTGGAGCAAAGGGTGAGAAAGTGTCCAGGGTTCAGCATGGGAGGGCAGACAGGCAAAATCTGGACTTCCTGTGGGGGCGAAACCCATCTCTATTCTAGACTCTTGTCTAACTGTTCATTCAGAGTCTGCATGCTAACTTATCTTCAGATCTGCCAGCCTGCATGTTCCAGTGCACTTAACTTACTAATTGCTGCATTGATTGATTTCTAAGAGCTAGGAAAGCTGGAGTGGCTCGATTAGCAAGGAAATGGGTCGTTGAACTGGAGACTTGCTGAAGGGCAAAGCATTGATGTGTTGTCACCTCTGGGTACCTACATCCGACTAAGGAGATATCACTGGTGATACAAGGTCCATTGTGTGTTAGTGGTGATTGCTCAGCTGGGCTTGGCAATACCAAAAAGATACCTTGTTTGGAGAAACTTCCACAGTAAGAATTTCTACAGAAAGGCCCTGTTTTATTTTTTTACACAACAGGTGATAGAATCACAGAATGACTTAGGTTGGAAGGACCTGAGAGATCATCTGTTTTAACCTCTCCATGGACAGGGACACCTCTCAATTAGATTTGGCAGCACAAGACTTCATCCAAGCTGGCCTTAAACACCTCCAAGGAGGAAGCATCCACAGCCTCCCTCAGCAACCTATTCCAGAGTCTCACCACACTTGTACTGAAGAACTTCCTAAGATCTAATCTGAACCTGCCCTCCCTAAGCTTAAAACCATTCTCCCTTGTCCTATTGCTAGGCACATTTGTGAGAAGTCACTCTCCAGCCTTCCTGTAGGATCCCTGCAGGTATTGGAAGGCAACACTAAGGACCCTCTGAAGTTTTCTCTAGGCTGGACAACCCCAGCTCCCTCAGCCTATCCTCACAGCAGAGGTGATCCAGCCCTTGGATCATCTTTGTGGCCCTCCTCTGGCCTTGCACCAACAACTCTGTGCCCTTCTTAGGATGGGGGCTCTAGAAGTGGACAGAATGTTTGAGGTGAGGTCTTCCAAGAGCAGAATGAAGGGGTGGAATCACCAATCTTGCCCCGCTAATTCTATAACATGATTTTGTAAGCACTTGCTTTTCAGGTACAGCACAAATAATGCTGTAAACTTCATGAAGCTAAGTTTGGATTATTCTGCAAAGTGAGCTGTTTCATGCAGTAGTTAAGAGGTCTCTGAACTAGATACTAAAGGCATTTTGTGGAAGGTTTGTTGGTGTCATGTAAAGTTTCATCTTCCTCATTGCTTTCCTCTTCAGTTTTTTGGTTTTTTTTTAATTCTTGGTCTTTCTCATTCCAACCTTCTCAGTGCTCTCTCAGAATGAAAGTACCTGTGTTTTTCAAGAGGAATTATTCCTTTAAGGAGCTGACACAGGCGAGTGAGCATCACCCAGATTTTTATCTCCTGCTTTCATGTACTTTCCTGATGGGTCAGTGGAGCCTGACCATACTTATGGTGGCCACTCCTTCTTTTAAAAAAAACACTAAGAAAAGGACTCTGAGGCAGTAGTATATTCTCCAGGGAACTGGGATGACTTGGAGAATGAAATGAGAAACTTGGCTATGAGTCTGTGGCTTTCTCTGAATACAATTAGGTGTAAAATCATTCTAGCAGTTGGGATTTAAGAAGAGTTCACTTAGGAAAAAAGTAAAGGATGAAAAACTTCTAGATGCTTTGGTTATGCAGATCAGTCAAACACCCTGTAGACATTTTCACCTTTTTTTAAGCACTTCCTGTTAATCCTGGCATAACTCCTTCGTGTAGTAACCCCTCAAGCCAAACTTGTATTGGAGGTCACTTGTGACTCTGCCTCAGATTATGGTGAGGAAACATTTCCATTTATTCAGAATGAATATTCAAGGTCATAAAATTGTGGAATGGTTTGTGTTGGAAGGGACCTTACAGATCATCTAGTTCCAACTACCCTGCCATAGGCAGGAACACCATCCACTAGACCAGCTTCCTTGAGGCTTTGTCCAGCGTGGCACTGAACACCTCCAGGGAGAGGTCTTGTGTTTGTTATGCCATGATATCAAGCAAAAACATGTGAGGTTTACAGTGATGGAAATCTGTGATGAAAACTCAGAATTCTTTTAATGAGTTGTGGGTTTGTGCATAGTACAACACAGTGTAGAAGGATTAGTTAACAATGCAGAATATTAAGAAAACTTACTGCTTCCCCACCCCCCAAAAAAAAAAATCTTGCAGAGATTTGTGCAAGACTGGAACACAGCATTTCTGAACTGCTACTGTGAGAACAGATGAAGCCAGAAAGTTGCCGATGTGGAGCAGTCTCTCTTGGCTTAGTGAAGTTTTTGTTCTTACTGCCTGAGGAAAACTCTATAATAGAGAGTTTGATAATTGTTACCTCATAGCAGATGACCTTCTTGACTCATGTCAACACTTAAACACTGCTGGTTTGTTTTTTTTTTTCTTATGAGCCTCTAGGGAGTGAGTTATGAATAATAACTGTAATATTCCAACCAAGAACTGCTTGTTGGTCAGTATTTAACTCTCTTCTTCATATCCTCCTTGTGATACTACTCTAGAGGATTTTCCTAAATAGCGAAATAGAATTGGAGAAGGAGAAGGTAATTTTCCTTTAACTTAGAATGATGTTGTGCAAGTTGAGCTACTTTAGAAAATCTCTGTGCTTATTTCTGAGAAGCAGCTGGGCAAATTCCAAGCTGAGTGAGTAGAGAGCAGACATAACTGCTGGTGTATTTCTTGCAGAGCTGTTCCTCTGAACTGGTGTGGTCTTTAACTTCTGAACATCCCTGACCCTGTAATGTTGTCTTGTCTCTGGTGCCAGCTTCAAAGCTGTAACTGCCCAGTTTGTCCACCTAAGTCTCCCACCTAGTAATTTTGCTTCACTTAATTGGTAGAACAGAGTAAAAGCTCTCTATATTTGACTTCTATTTACTTTAATTACAGTAAATTTTGTCAGAAATAAAACAGTGCTGTGCTTCATAGGTTACGAAGCTCATCACAGTGAGCTTCATCTTCTTCTGTGGATATGTCATTGTTCCCCATATCAGCTGTGAAGTTTAATGAAGTCTTCTGAAGTCTGCACCTGTGGTAGTGCAGGAACTAGGGACAAAGATACTGCCTTGAGAGTTGGCAGCACAACATCTTTTTCATCTGTAAGGTGAAAAAGCGGATTTGCAGTATCTGTGGAAGCTGCTGGTGAGATTTGGTTGTGAACAACGATCTTTCTGAGCCTGATCTACATACTTTAACCAAGCAGTGCTGTTCGTGAAGTTTACCTTCTCCATGTTTATCTTCTTTGTGTCTTACGTCCTTGACATATATGACAAAGGAAGTTATTTAGCTTTTTAGGGAGTTCTTAGCTGTCAATCAGTAGTTTTGTAGAAGCACCATGAACATGGATTTGATAGCTTTCGTAAAGAACAGGGGTTGCTGTCTTAATTTCAGTTCCTTGAGGTTTGTTTGCTCACAGCTACAACTGATTTGTAGGTCTCTTGGTCATGCTATATACTTCTAACAGCTGAATTTTATTTGCATCGATATTCTGGGGTATTTTTGTGTCGTCTCTATACCTTTGGTCATTGTGCTAGGTTGTCTTGAAGTGCTAGCATTGCAGGCCAGGTGGGCACTGCTAATTCAGAATGCTGTTACCCTTTCATGTAGTAGCTGGAGGATTAATATTCCTCAAGTTTCATCTGCAAAATGCGAGCGCGTAGCAGGTATAGGCATGCTTCTTATTATCCATTAAATGTGAGGAGCTCCAAGCAGCCTGTTTGTCTTGTAGTCCTCCACTTTGATACAGCTATTACTACTCTTACTATAAAGACTATAATATTAATGGCCTCGAGTTGCACCAGAGGAGATTTAGGTTAGATATTAGGAAAAATATCTTTGTGGAAAGGGTGGTTAGGCATTGGAACAGACTGCCCAGGGAAGTGGTGGGGACACAATCTCTGGAGGTGTCAAAACAACATGTAGACATGGCACCTCAGGACATGGTTTAATGGCTGCGGTGGTGTTAGGTCAATGGTTGGACTCAATGAACTTAGAAGTCTTTTCCAACTGAAACAATTCTGTGATTCTCTAGTTTTGGAATGCTCTAGCTGGCTGGCTTACCTCCACAACCAAAGTGAAGATGAATTACAGTGTTCAGCTCAGAAATGAATCAGAAGGTAACACTGCTTGTTTGAAATTTATATTTGAGATGTCATGGTAGTAATGTCTCTTATCTTCTTGTGCTGTATGATCTTGTGCTTGGGATCTTACAATCCCAAGCACAAATCTAGGCTGAATGGTGACTGGCTGGAGAGCAACCCTGAGGAAAAGGACCTGAGGGTCTGGGTTGATGAAAAGCTCAACATGAGCCTGCAGTGTGCACATGCAGCCCAGACAGCAACCGAGTGCTAGGCTGCATCAAGAGCAGTGTGGCCAGCAGGGCAAGGGAGGGGATTCTGTCCCTTTACTCTGCTCTCATCAGACCCCACCTGGAGTACTGTGTGCAGTTCTGGAGATCCCAGCACGGGAAGGACATGGAACTGTTGGAGCGGGTCCAGAGGAGGGCCACGAAGATGCTGAGAGGGCTGCAGCAGCTCTCTTATGAGGATAGGCTGAGAGAGNTGAGTAACCTGTACTAGTGGGAGGTGTCCCTGCCTATGGCAGGGGGTTGGAACTAGGTGATCCTTGAGGTCCCTTCCAACCTTACCATTCTATGATTCTAGCTTATTTGTGCTTATCCTGTGATCTAGGGATTCGGTAACACCAGCATTTGGTATTATCCTAGGAGAAAAGTGAGGCAAGAGCCTTAAAAAAACTAAAATCAGTAACTATTGGAGAGGAGATGAATTGTGTGGATTGTGGGAACTTTGGTTCTTTTGCACATCATTACAGTGGTTATGGATACAACCCCTTGGGGAGATAGGAATATTTTTTTTCCTTCCTTTTTTTTTTTTTTTTGTTCTCCATGCTCAGCTAGGAATAGCTGTGTCCTTGAAGTACATCTTGCCTCTGTCTGTGGAAAAGATTTCCCTAAAGCTTTTAGATCTTTGATTCAGCAACAAGAAAACAGAGCTTCAGAAAAGGAACCCCTTTAAGACTGAGTTTATTAAATCTGTGAGACTGGAGGGATGGAGAGGCAGAGCAGCTGAATGTACAAGGGATTTGGCAGCACACAGCTTTCCTGCTGTCCTTCAGCTGCACTTGGTGGACAGATGAAGAGCACAGCTTTTAGGTATGGATGGAAAAGCAATGTCTCACTTCTTGTTTTAAGCTGTTTCCCCATGACTATTGAATCAAGTGCTGTTTAGCCTTGAGTCACTGAGCCTTATTCACTGTGGAATTTACTGAGGCAAAGAGCTGCAACACACTGCTGCTATTTATATCGTTATCTCATTGTCTGCGAGTTACATGAAGCCATGTGGTATGAGGGTTTGAAGGACATGGGTGCAGGGAGACCCATTAGAATGTGCAGCATTTCAAAACTTGGTGGTTACTGCTCCAGCTTAACAGCAGGTGCAGTTCCCCTTGCAGATTGCTGTCTGATGTCTGGGCTTGGATGGCTAGGCAAGGATGTGGTGACTTTGAGGATCTCTAAGTAATTATGTCAAGGCTGAGATACTAATATCTTGAGGTAAAAAGACACTGTACCCTCTCTGAGCCTCAAAACTGGGGGAGAAATGTAAAAAGATATCCAGAAATTGTGTTAAACTGTGGCCTTTGAAAGTGGATGTTCACCAGGTGTTCCTTCATAAATATTGTTCAGTAAATAGGTGAAAGGACTCAGATACTCATACAGCTTCTGGCACCAAACTTTTGAAGGCTTCCACAGGGCACAGAAGAAGGTCCTCAAAATTTGCTGTCCTTTTTTTTTTTTTTTCTTTCATTGAAAATTCCTTTGGGAGTACTATGATGGACTTCCATCATCCCAACATGTTCCCAGAAACTCAAGGTAGAGTGATGCTGAAGACAGGGTCTAATACAAGTAAGTATCAGACTTGTCCTGAGAAGAAGTTATGTGGAGTTTTCCCCACTTGCTTTAAGGCTTTTTCTTTAATATAGACAAGAACTCCTTTCTAACTTCTCCCACCTCTGCTCTGGCTGATTTAATTCAAGCCAGAAATGGTCCAGAACTTAAGGCTCTGCTCTGTTTGTGTTGGATCAGATTTACTGTCTATAACAAGAGCATGCAGGCAGTAAAAGATCTGGTGAGTTCAGTGTGTTTGGGAAGTATCCTATGTGTTGGCCACAACTTCTGAGGCTGCTGGAGGTCCTGGAGAAATGCATCTTCATTCTGCTTGGACAGGTTTTCTAGGGTAGTGGAGAGAAGGCTCTGGTGCTGTTCAAGCATCAAAATAGCCTGGGGGGGGGGGCTTTATTCCTGAAACATCATACTTGATGTGATCTTGGGAATTGGTGCTTCTCAAACACCTTGAGCTTTACACAAGGAGCCATTAGTTAAAACTGTAAAACTGTCACCTTAGCTCTCCTCCTGACCTGGAAAAGTCAAGTTCTCACAAAGAAAAAAAAAAAAAGCATGTTACATGTACTTATGACACTGTCCATGGCCAGGATATCCCAACACTGTTGATACAGCTGTCACTGAAACCTTCTGTAAAAGCCAATGTGAAATCGATACCTACAAGATGCCTTCAACTGTGATACAAACAAAGATTACTTCTGGATCTCAGGTCTTTTCGAGTTGGCTCCAGAGTACCGGAAGGGAATAGGAATGGGGAATTCCCAACTCAGTGAGTAAGTTTCACTGGAAAAAGGAACAGAAGAAATACCTTAAATCAGTCAGCCATATGCCAGCAAACATGATTATTCATCACTTCAGTGCAATTGTGTTTTCCAGTTATTGGCAAAGAGAAGTAGTAATCCGAATGTGACAGACCTCCTGGAAACCAGCTTGAGGAACAGGGAATGGGGAATGCCTTTCAAAGAATTCTTCTATTGGAAAGCGGTGGAAGAATACATATTTTTGTTTGGTTGTGCTCCTAGATGATGCAGGCAGTGTTAGTGCAGACATAGCAGGGATGACCTTAGCAGTGGTTTTAAATATGAGCTGAAGATTTAACCCGTTGCATTCTTTGTGTATGTGTGCATGTAGGTACTGATGTACGTATGTATGTGTGGACACTACTCTGTGGTTTTTATATATATATATCTATCTATAAAATAAGTGTATTTTGAGGATAATAAACCTGAAGAATCAGAAAACTTGGACTTGTCAGAAAGCTTTCCTGTTTCTTTCAGAGAGGCTGCAAGTGCAAGGTACCTGCTGTGAGAGTTCAAGGGCCAGAACATTCCTCAGCATTGTGTTTCTTCATGCTTTGTGGGGATGCACACTGGTAATTGGCAGAAATTTGCAGAGCAGCTGGAGCAGGAAGTGTTTAAAAGAAATAAAATTGATTATATTCACAGAAAATTGTGAATATAATGTTTTTCAGTTCAGAAGATAAGAACTCTGAATGCCTTTTCTTGAACCGTTCTTCCAGCTTGGTGTTAGGGAAGCATTTGATAACTCCTCAGGGTCTCAAAGCTTCCTTGTTCCTCTGTAACTGGTTGTAGAAGATGGTGACCTATAGCAAACTGCTCCAACAACCAGAATCAACTAATTCTTTGAAGAGACTTTTGACTTCAGATGAGAAATTTTGCAGCCAATAATTAGAGTGGGGAAGAGGGGAATAACTTGTGTCTGTGTATGTAAAATCATAGAATGATTTGGGTTGGAAGGGACCTTAAAGATCATCTGGTTACAACCACCCTGCCATGGGCAGGGACACCTTCCACTAGATGATGTTGCTCAAGTCCCTGTCCAGCCTGTCCTTGAACACCTCCAGGGAGGGAGGGGGCATCAATGACCTCCCTGGGCAACCTGTTCCAGTGTCTTGCTACCCTCACTGTAAAGAATTTCTTCCTAATTTCCAGTCTAAATTTCTCCCCTTCCAGCTTCAAGGCATTCCCTCTCATCCTATTACTACAAGCTCTTGTAAAAAGTCCTTTCCTATGCCCTCCACGTATTGCCAGGTGAACCCTATTATAAGTGGAGCAGAAAGGATATCTAGAAATGTAAAGAACCTTTTGTGATACTGGAGATGGGTTTTTTTGGAGGGGGAGGAGGAGAACGTTGAAGGGAGGTGCAAGTAATTAATTGTGTTGTCCTTTGCAACCACAAGTGACAAATGCCTCTCTGAGAGGCTGTCCTTTTACCTAGGTGCTTGCAGGCCAGTGATCTGTTGGGACAACAGTCCTGTGGGAGCTGACATGGAAGCAGTAATCTTTATCTATAATCTTCTGTAGTAAAGAATCAAGTTAAAAGTGAGAAAGCCAAGGCGTTTTGTTTTTCTGCAAGCAAAATGTGAAAATGTTACTATCTTTTTCTCATTAGCAATCCTTTCAGGAAGAGGAGGTAGGAAATCTTTTAATGGCAGCTGGATTCTAGGCACAGGTAGATTGTGAGGATGATGTTTGTGTGGGTTGAAATAGCAGGATTCTTTCCTTTTTTTTTTTCTTAATGTCTTTTATTATAGATCTGCTCTCATCTCCTTGGAAACTGAGGAATTAGACCAGCAGTCACAGAAGTGAGAGGAGCAGGAAAAGAAAAAGCAGGAAAAGAAAAGGGCTGGGAGTTACCTGACTGTGTACACCTGAAAAGGAACAGACTTTATTTATACTAACTACACATTAAATTCAGCAGTTCCTGCTGTGGTGTTTCCTCTCTGAGATCATCATGGTAAAACTCTTCACCTTGAGCTTGCAGAGTTGTGCACTGTCTCCCACCCATGCCCGCCTCTATCTGCTGTGTCCTTGAGCTCTCCTTGCTCTCTGAATACAACAGCAGCACTCTCCTGAAAGATTCATAGAATGGTTTGGATTGGAAGGAACCTTAAAAATCATCTACTTCAAACTCCCCTGCCATGGGCAGAAACACCTTCCACTAGATACGGTTTCTCAAGGCCTCATCCAGCCTGGCCTTGAACACCTCCAGGAAGGGAGGGAGCATCCATGTTGGTCCAAGCTGGACCATTGTCACCCTGGGAAACCTGTTCCAGTGTCTCAACACCCTCGCTGAAAGAATTTCTTCCTGATATCCACTGTTAAGTCTGCTCAAGCTTAGAGCCATTCCCTCTCATCCTGTCACTACAACCTTTTCCAGTGTCTCATCACTCAGTGTAAAGATCACAGAATCACAGAAACGTTCAGATTGGAGAAGACCCTCAAGGTTACCAAATCCAGCCTAGTCTATAAAGTTCTCTGTAAACCACATCCCCAAGCACCAAATCCAAATGACCTTTAAACACATCCAGGGTTGGTGACTCCAGCACCTTCCTGGGCAGCCCATTCCAGTGCCTGACTATTGTTGCTGGTAAAAAAAAATCTTCCAAATATCTAGTCTAAACCTACCTAGTTGTGGCTTGATTCAGGCTTAGAAGTGAAAATGAGTGTTTGGTGGAGACATATAATGCTGTGCTTTGTTGGCTATGCAAGTACGTGTTTTCTTAGTAACTTCGAATGTTATTTCTTTGATAGTCCAGATAAGGCCATTTCAGAAAAGAAATCAACTCCACTTTCAGAAAAGAAAACAAAAGTGTAATGGTAGACTGGGGAGGATGCTACAGCTTTGTATTGCTGAGCTTGAACGCTCAAGGTGCGTGTATGGGGAGTCTGTGAATAGTTAAAATCTGTGTGGTTTACTTTCTTTCGATTGACTAAACATGAGGATTGGAAGTGGGGTTCAGCATTCTGCCTGCTTCCTTTCTGTTCACTTCATCACTTTGATTACAAATCTTACCAAGCTGAATTTTCTTCAAGTTGTCTCTCGCATCCCCATGAAAGAACAAGATGTTGCTGTAATAGCTGCCCAACTGTGGGATTTAAGATCAAGAAATGATATCAACTTTCTTGCATATTATTTTCACAGTTTTGGCTGATGTTTCATCAAGGACAACACCCTCAAATGATTGAATGAGACTCTTAGAAACTGGCAGTACATGAGGAAGATGGATACCAAATAAGTCCCTCCTGCTTTGTCTACAGCCAGTCTTATTTTTCGGCTGTGTAGTGGTTTAGCGCTAACACTCTAGCCAAATCCTAAATTATAAACAAGGAATAGGAACTTTATGGACATTTTTTGGGTGTATGTGGTCTATGAGAAAAGGCTGAGAGACCTAGGGCCTTTTAGTCTGGTGAAGAGAAGACTTAGAGGGGATGTAATCAATTTTTATAAATATCTGAGAGTTGAGTGTCAAGAGGGAGGGGACAAAGTCTTCTCAGTTGTGCCCTGTGATAGGACAAGGGGCAGTGGGAATAAGCTATGGCACAGGAAGTTCCGCCTCAACATGAGGAGGAACTTTACTGTAAGGGCCATGGAGTACTGGAACAGACTCCCCAGAGAGGCTGTGGAGTCTCCTTCTCTGGAGACTTTCAAGACCCATCTGGATATGCTCCTGTGCGACCTGCACTAGATTCTTTGGTCCTGCTCTGGCAGTGGGGCTGGACTCAATGATCCATGGAGGTCCCTTCCAACCCCTAACATCCTGTGATCCTGTGATTTTTGAATACAAAGTAAAATAAAATAGAGGATTGGTTATAGAAGAAAAACAATAGATAAGTCTATATAGTTTCATTTATTTGCTGGACTAATACATAATTTGTTGCACAAACTGTTCTTTGCCCTGCTTCTTCCTGCCTCCTCCTCTTCTCTTTCCCATGCTGGCTGATCTTGTGTGGCTACATTAACCTTGGCTGAGTAGAAACCAGGGAGGGCCTAGTTTTCTCTCTGGGTGCGAGGAGAGAAGAAGGTGGCTGTTAACCCCTTCTGGGTGGAGGGAAGTTGGGGGGGGGAGTGTGGAAATCTCTGTTATTTCTAAATAATAAATACATATAAGTGTATTTCGTACATATGCATTGCCTTCTATGGTTTTAGATTTCACTTGCTGTAAATACATAGCTTT
>VWYK01058911.1:0-14467 GCA_013399775.1 Semnornis frantzii | reverse complement strand
CTCTTCTCCAGGCTGAAAAGCCCCAACTCTTGTAGCCTGTCCTCATAGCAGAGCTGCTGCAGCCCTCTGAGCATCTTTGTGGCCTCCTCTGGATCTGCTCCACCAGTTCCATGTCCTTCCTGTGCTGGGGGCTCCAGAACTGTACGCAGGACTCCAGGTGGGGTCTGACGAGAGCAGAGTAATCATGCAAGGAGACCATTTTAGAGATTAATTATTTTTTTGTTTAAAGGAAAATAAGTAGGTCTTTAAAAGAACAATCTGTCTTATCAAACTTTATTTCAGTATATTTGTTTCTAGATCTGTGAAAAGATCTTTCATCAAAATTTGCCAGTCTGAAAAGAATGTGATTGAAAATCAGAAAATTCCAGTGAAGTCAGTTATAAAAGTACTCCACATGGCACCTTCTACAGAACCAAATCAGGACAGTGAGAATTTTTACTCCCTGTCTCTTCTCCACTCCTCCATTTGATCTGGGAGGGGAGGAAGCATGGTTCTCAAGATCATTGTTCTTTTCAATCAGCTTGCTGGTATGTTTCATGACGGAGAAATCTGGAAGAGAGAGAGAAGAGTCATTTGAGGGATGACAGAAAAGACTCTGCACTGTGGATTCCTCATTTTTCTTTTCTTTAGAGGCACTTCTTTAGAGGCACAGAATACAAATAAATAGTGAGAACACAGAGAGGTATGGTTTTATTAGGTGGAACAGTTAAAGGATGTAGTGAATCACTAGGGCCAAGGTTACAGAGTCATTTTAATTCATAGTAAGCTGAAAGTGCTGCTTAGAGAGACAGTTTTATCCATCCTTTGCCCTTGGCTACCCATGTGCCAGCACCAGTTCACATAGGGCTGTGCAAAAGAGACAAAACACTTTTTTTTTTTTTTTTCTCTGGATCAGTTCCAGCTTACTGCTGGAATGAGACCTGGAGATATTCAAATCTCTGGAGGATCTCTGGTTTATGACCCATCACAATGAGATCCACAAAGTGGATTCTCTCTCTACTTGATAACACTAAACCCTGCAGAACTGAATACTGCCAAGCTGGGTTTTGAATAATGTAGAAATAATAAATGCATTTTTTAAAACAGTGTTTCTTTTTTTCACATGGATCAGGTCATGACTCTGAATGTCTGGCTCAGCAGTATGACAGTATGGAAGAAAATATCCTTTTTCAGAAGGCCTGCAGCTGCAGGATTTCATCCCAGTTCTTAAGGAACACTTGAAATTGAGACTGACCTGTAAAATATTTAATTAGCACTATTATTTCGTAACATTTATACTCTGGAATATTTATTTCACAGCAGCACATAAAATACTATATAAAACTCAATAAAACAAATTGCACAGAGACTTCTGAAGGTCCAGCCCTAGCAGGGTCTGTTGGAGGGCTCTACCATCACTTAGAACCATAGAATCATAGAATTATCAGAGCTGGAAGGGACCCTAAGGATCATCTATCTCCAAGCCCCCTGCCATAGGCAGGGACACCTCACACTAGATCAGGTTGCTCAGAGCCCCATCCAGCCTGGCCTTAAAAACTTCCAAGGATGGGCCTTCTTCCACCTCCCTGGGCAACCTGTTCCAGAGTCTTGTGACCCTCATGATGAAAAACTTCTTCCTAGCATCCAATTTGAATCTACCCACTTCTAGTTTTGCTCCATTCCCCCTAGTCCTATGAGTACCTATCATCTTAAAAAGTGTCTCACCAGCTTTCTTGTAGGCCCCCTTGAGATACTGGAAGGTCACCATAAGGTCCACTTAGGCAGGTAAAATGTCTTTCCCTGACTTGCAAAATCAGTTCACCTTCCTCCACCTGTTTTCAGGAGCTTTGCTTCTTGCCAAGCAATAGATAGTCACAGCCTATAAGATTTGCCTTCAGTGAAGTCTGTTTTCTCCCCAGCCACAGGATGAGATCAGATCTATCAGTTCTTGCTGCACTTTCCAGGCAAGGTGCCAGTACTTTTGCCATATGCCACCAGCAGGTTACCTTAACAAAGACATGTCTTGGCAATTGCTTTTCTTTTTTAAAATACAAAGATGCCTTGATGAAGTGGAGCTCTGCTATAGGTCAATGCCTTTTCTTTTGCAATAAATCAGCTCAAATTCTTACACTACAAATTAGAAAAAAGCCAAAAAACCCAACCCCAAAAAACCCAAACCCAAACTGCACAATTTGGCAAAACCAGATTTAAAAAAAAAAAAAAAATCCTATAAAATCTTTGATAATAAAACACATCTTCTGTGTCTTTGCTGCACATTGTGCTAATCCATGAAATAATATTAGGAAAAGAAGCAATTTGATTCCTAAATGTCACAATTACATTTAACAGAGAACATTAAAAGCAGTTATTTCCTTTCTTTATTGCTTACTGGGTTTATTATTTCATTATAATTTTTCATACAAATCCAAACCAGGCCAGCTTAGTTTCTTTTGTTTACAGATAATAACTAAATAGAATTTAAAAGGAAGCTATAGCAGCTCCTTCAGTATAATTTATTGTGCGGCAATTCACAAAGATTTTTGTCCCTATAGCTGAAGCATCTTTTGTCCTCAGCGAGACCAAAACAAGATTGTATTGGAAAAGCTTTATGTGAGAAGGGTCATTTGCACTCATGTTCAAAGTAATTATTCTTGTAAAATTAATTAAATTTAAAAACAAACAAACAAACAAACAAAACCTCAAACTCAAAACCCTTAGAATACTTCCCACTGGTGACAGCAGGTCTGTGCTTTTGATGTTCATTTTGGCAGACGTTCTTCACACCCTGCATTTTTTTTGAAACAACAGGATGGTTTGATGGATGAAGGACTGCATCTGGAAAAAGTGTATCAGCCAGCACCCTTAAAGGCCTGAGCCAGAGCCCATTGAAATCAGTGGGAATCACTAGCTTAGGCTCACATTTTTCATCTCTCGTTAAGTGAGAGTAAGCCTTGATTATTAAAAAAGAATGGAATGCCATTCCTTACTTGTATTGCACATAAATTCTTTCTCCAGTAGTGAGGAAGAGAAAAGGTCAGATTGGTGGGAGAATCTGTCACTGCACATAAAGATGGGTAGGTTTAGAATCCTGGGAGGCTTGCAGGATAGCAGTGACTACCTGGTGGCAAACCCCTGTGGAGAGTCTGCATGGGCTCCTAAGAATTGCTGGGAAGGGGTAACTGGTTGTGGTGCACCAGGAAAAAATCTTGGAAAATTATTAGGCAAGGACTAGAGAACAAACCACAAAGCATTATTGTTCAAGTGGATAAATGCACTATTTGCCTGCATTTCAGTGCTGTCCTCTCAGTACAGAAAGGCTGGAAAAGATTCATGAAAGGAAAAGAAGGGTCATTGGAGAAATAGAAGTCTCGGTCATACTATCAGAAATGACTGTCAGCTGGGATTCTTCAACCTAAGAAAGAGATGACTCGGGAGGTATAGCAGAAAATAGCAGGAGCATAGCAGAAGATAGCAGGAGCCAGGTTCAAACCACACAAACCAAGGTAGTAGATCCGTTGCAATAATAAATGGGTTACATGGGTTACAGGTGAGAATGGACAAGTCTTAAAAGAAAGATTCTTAGAAGATGGATTCATTACAGGCTATTAAATGAACAAACCACATCAGAAACAAGAAATTCTCGAAGCTGAAAATAAATGGGAACTGGGAAATCAGGAGATAGCATCATATATACTTGCTCTATTGCTGCTTTTCTCTGGCTCTCCACTTAAGCTGGACAGACTTTTGCTCAGTAAAACACCTCTGTAGTTTAATACTTTCCTAATTCTTTATTAAGTATTCTTATTTCTTCATACAGTAGCCCAAATACGTACTTGACAAACAAAGCCACTATGGCTTATTTGATGATCTCATTATCTGAAAGTCACATGGTAATAATTATTAATATTCTTTATATAGTTTTTATGTTTAGGAGCTTTAATCTTGAATCAAAATTCTGCTACACTTGAAACAAATCATAGACAGGAAACTAATACAAAATCGAAATACTAAGCCTGACCCAAATGGATTGGCAATGCAAGAACAGAACAAAAAGGGCTGTAGCAGAGAAGCATGTGCAAGCTGTGAGACAACACAAGAGACATTGGATCTTGCAACATTTTTTTTGAGCATTGTGACAGAATAGTATTTTGAGAGGAAAAATAAACTGAATTTGCAGGTATTTAGATGGAACACATTTTGAGATGAAAAATAAACTGAATTTGCAGGTATTTGGATGGAACACATTTTAAGCATGAGGGATGTCTGAAGAAAACAAACAAAAAAACAAAACCGAAAAACCACACACACACACACACACACACACACACACACAAAACAAGCACAAAACCCCCAAACAAATCAAAACCAGTGAAACAACAAAATCCCCACAAATTTGTCTGCAAATTTAACAGAGAACTGGACTGTATTTAATACAATACATTGTGTTAGACAAATTCGCATGGCAAATGTCATCTGCTGTAAAGATGAAAGAAAGAACAATCTGTGAAATGAACTGAAGTCAAACCCAAGAAATTTATGACTAATGCAGCAGAGAGAAATTCACTGGAGGGATAAAAATGGAAAAGGAAGATGGTAGAAGCTGAGATGAATCATTACAGTGGATATGGCAACATCAGAACTGCATATTTTAAAAGCAGAGGAAGGAATGGCAATGTAAATTATGGCAGAGCTAGGCAGATGAGCCCAGACAAGAATTGTAGCTGACTTGGCAGATAAGAAACCTGCATGTTGGGTGTGTTTTGCACTGAATCTTTCAGACATAACTTCAGTGGCAAGATGTGCCTCAAAGATCATCCAGGTCCAACCCCCTGCCATAGGCAGGGACACCNGACCCCAGGAGGGGCTCCCAACCACCCTTCCACCTTCTCCCCACCCCTGCACCTTACCCCAAGGTTTGCCTTACACACAAGGTGAGTTTGGAGGATTGGCCGGAGGGGGTGGATTAGAAGAAAAGCGTTTAATGGAGTTATTCAGCAGAGAGGAGAGGCCAGAGCTACTAGAGAGCCCAAGAAGCTGTTAGCCCAAGAAGCTGTGCCCCCGTGACACAGACTGCCAGCTCCAGACACTCTTATCTTTTTGTTTTGGTTTCTTATTCCTAAACATCTCAGCAAGCCTATGAGTGAAGTAGACATCACCATTGTTTACCTTCACAGCCTATAGTATAATTTTCTCTATTAAAATATTCCAATTAGCACAAACCAGCACAGTGATCCACAACCTCCCTGGGCAACCTGTGCCAGTGTCTCACCACCCTCACTGTGAAGAACATAGAATAGAGAGCTGAGGGTAAAGGTGGGAAGATTTCTCTTTAAGCTCTGTCAGGTTTGAACTGAGAAAATTCTACAAATTGTTATGTTTTTCTGAAGTTAAAATAGTCGTTTGGTTAAAGAGTGATAGAACTGGAACTTAACAGTGGTAAAGAAAGGGTATAGAAGGCAGAAACCTGCCTCCTTTGAGCATCCATACGAGCACAGGTATCTTACATGGGACCTGACTGCAACAGCAATACATTGACCCATCTGTTCTAATCCTTGGCTTTAAGACCTGCATCCTGTATCAGCAAGTAAAAGAGTGACTACAGCCCATCTTTACCTAATCCCCCCCCCCAAAGACACAGATTACTCAGCACAATTCACACAGAACTAAAGATAGAGGTAGCTCTAACTCTAACATTCCTTAACCTTTTCAATCTGTATAGATTTCTTCAGAAAGCTCTGCTAGGGGAGATATATACTGTTGTTTTTTACTTCCCCTGGACTCTTTTACAACATGTATCAAGAAGTAAATGAAAAAAAACAAAAAAACCAAAACAACCCAAACTTAACAACCCATAATTAATGGACTACAGCAACACATAGCCTAAGGAGTTCAAGAAATATCTTAATATCTCCTGGGAACATTCCCTGGCAGCATTTGACTGCATTACACCTTGTAGGAGTCTGCAGTTTATTATTTCAGTCTTACTGTTCAGAGACTATTGATACTGAATTTCCTCCCTTTGTAGTTTGAAATAGCAAGGACATCCGATTCAGTCCTTTTTCTCTTTCTATTTTACCACATAGTACTAGACAAAAGAGCAAAGATCACCAAGCAAAGAGCTTGCTGTAATGGCACAGTTAAAGAGTGAAAGCTGGAACAATTCTCTTTGGAAAGATATTTTGAAGAGGTCAGTCTCCCTAATACAGATAGTCATGTTTTGATGGACAAAAAAAAAAGTTTGCTGTTTGGGTTCAGACAGGTAGGTCATGGCCTTAATTGTCTGTTCACTGACAAGCCCCCCCCATCCGAAAAAAAAAAAAAGATACAAGATATGATACTTTTATTTGTCCAAACACACTTACCTTTGAGTTTATTCCCTAGGTGAAGAAAAGTTGTGTTATTCTATTTCTTTCATTGAAAGCTCAACACTTCCTTTAAACTCAGAATGATATTTTTAAGGTAATTTCTGCGAGCGTGCCCGTATTCTCTGCTGACTTGTGATTGTGTAATTCCTTCTAAAATGGGCTTTCAAGAACCCCAACATAGATTTTTATTTTTTTTTAAATTTTTGTAGTTTAGGGCCAAACTGCAGTCAGAAGATATTGTTTTCTCTCTTCGGCAGTTGAAGTCCTGCACTGAAATGGAGATTCATGCACCTGCTCTTGCAACAGGCTGTGCACTGAAGGCTTGGTCTGAAAAGAACCACTGGAATGGTGAGATAATTGAAAGATGTGATGTGCTTGAGGTGACCTGGTATTCTGAAATATTTCCAGGCATTTTTCTAGGTATGTTAGTGATGGAGCTGTCATGACATTTTCATAGTTGAAGTACTATTTCAGCTTTCCATAATTTTGCTGTAAAAATTACCTTTTAAGATAATTTTTGTATGTGTATGGGGTCTTGTACTGATAGGATGCGGGGTAATGGGTTTAAACTGGCAGAGGAGAAATTTAAATTAGATATTAGGAAGAAGTTCTTTGCAGTGAGGGTGGTGAGATGCTGGAGCAGGTTGCTCAGGGAGGTTGTGGCTGCTCCCTCCCTGGAGGTGTTCAAGGCCAGGTTGGATGAGGCCTTGAGCGACCTGTTCTAGTGGGAGGTGTCCCTGCCTATGGCAGGGGATTGGAACTGGATGAGCTTTGAGGTCCCTTCCAACCTAAACCATTCTATGATTCTATGATTCTAATACTTTGAAGGTGCTAAACTGGCAAATGTTACAATTGATTTGATGGGACAGTGAAGTGCTCAGCTCTCAGCAGTGTGCCAAAAAGGCAACTGAAGATTTCAATATCCTTGATTATCTGCTGAGATAGGCAAAGGCCTTGCAGAAATGTAGGAATCAGACATTCTCTCTGAAAGTTTCTTTCAGTTGGAGCATGAATTCTCCCTTCTTTTCCCTTTACTTGAAACAGTCTAACTCTACTAAAGGAAGTTAGCATCTACCAAGAGAGACTTCTCTTTTAGTATGTTTTCATAGCTGAAGATTTACAAAGAATGATGATCAAAAGATAAATTGGTAGCTCTAGTTAATTTCTATGCTGTATGTGGTATTTACTTCTAATCACTGAACTTGTAGGATTTGTTGGTAAGCAGTACGTTTGCAGTGCTCAGATGTTTAGGGAAACAGTAAATTTCATTTTCTTTTCATGCTATTGATGTGGATTTTTTTCTGACGTGGAATCAGGGAAATATGCAAGCTGAGTACAGAAGATAACAAAGTCTGCATGCATGCTCTTTACAGAAATAAGTGTGACTATTCCTCTGGAGAGGCAGAAGAGGAGAAGGAGCAGTTGGGCAATGGGAGGTCCTGACAAAGAGCAGGCACAGGCAGCCATTAATTAACTTCTTGCTAGAACTGTGTAAGTAGAAAGTGGAATAATCCTAGCATCGCAGGCTGCCCCAAAGGGCAGAAGTGAAAGCCACTCTATATATGTGCTTTGATTTTCATGTTGAAAGGAGTCTCAAGTTCCTCCACTGCTCTACAGGGTGGTCCCCTCTCCTTACTTGTGTTAACTACTGAGAGCTCTTTGTCTTCAAGCTGCCTGTGTCCTTCAGTCTGCTCTTCTACATAAAACTAAATCTGCAGTCAGTTCTGTTTACCTTCCTTCCCCTCATGTGTGATTTGAGTTGTCCTGCCAATCACTGTATGGGATGTGATCAGGACTTGTCTATTGTGACCAAGGGCTTTTGCAGAACTTGTTACTTCATGTGTCAGCATGGTTCTGCAGAGTCTGAATCAAGGGATCCAAGGCCTGCTACTTGTCTTGTAAAGACTGAAGTGTGTGTAGAGAAAGTAGAATAAGGATGCCAATTGAAGGGCAAAGACCCCTTAAGGTGTGAAAAGCTAAGACATGCAGAATAGAAGGGTGGTTGGAGTTTTGAACACTAGACTGCATAATCCAAGAGCATATTTGGGTAGTGAGGGCAAAATGAGATGCAGCAATGGAGTTCATTGTGCAGTCAGGCTACTCTATGGAGCAAAAATTGGTGGAGGAAATGGGAGGTGTCAGTATGAACACATGAACTATGGGTGTGATAAAGTGCTACAAGGAATTCAGAAATGCAAGCACAGAATGAATACAGAATTCACATCTCTCTTTGGAATTTTCTGCTCTTCCAATATATTCGAAATCTGAAACACACAAAGCTATTATCTGAAAGTATTTCAGATGCATAATTACATAATACACCAACAAATATTTTAAAAAGATGACTAATATACCCATAGCACACTACCTGTCTTTGCAATGCCAAGAAAAGCTTTAACTTGGGAAGGCCTGCATGGGAGATACATGCAGAGCTGTGCTGAATATATTGGTGGCTCTTGTCATGCAGCCTATACTTGACAAACTTTGTTTCTTCAGTGCTTCACTGTAGAATTGGTTTGATCCTACTTGCGCTTATCACAGAATCACAGAGCTTTACAGGTTGGAATGGACATCCAGACATCATCGAGTTCAACCTCCCTGCCAAGGCAGGATCACCCAGGGAGTTCTCTCAGGAAAGCATCCAGGTGGGTTTTGAAAGTCTCCAGAGGAGACTCCACAGCCACTCCAGGCAGCCTGTTCCAGTGCTCTGTCACCCTCACTGTAATTTCTCCTCATGTTGAGGTGAAGCCTTCTGTGTTCCAATTTGTAGCCACTGCTCATTGTCTTATTGCTGCTGATCACCAAAACGAGCTTGGCCCTATCCACTTGACACTCACCCCTCAGGTATTTGTACACACCGATCAGATCTCCTCTAAGTCTTCTCTTCTCCAGACTTAAACAGCTCCAAGTTTCAGTCTCTCTTCATAGGGCACATGCTCAAGTTCCCCAGTCATCCTTCTGGCTCTCCACTGGACTCTTTCCAGCAGGTCCCTATCTCTCCTGAACTGGGGAGCCCAAAACTGGATGCAGTATTCCAGGTGGTGTCTCAGCAGGGCAGAGCAGAGGGGGAGAAGAACCGCCCTAGACCTGCTGGTCACACTTTTCCTGATGCACCCCAGGATGGCATTGGCTCTTTTGGCCACAAGGGCACATTGCTGGCCCATGCAGAACTTGCTGCCCACCAGCACTCCAAGGTCTCTCTCCACAGAGCTGCTGTCCAAACAGCTGTACTGGTGCCTGTTGTTATTCCTGCCCAGATGGGAGTACCCTGCACTTGTCCTTATTGAACTTTGTTATTATTCATCATTAAACACACATCTTCAATATTGCTGTTACGATTCTTAGGAAGCTTTTGTGCTTAGCACTATTCTTGATCCTCGGGCTCTCGAAGGCATACCAGTATGCCAGAACATCCATTCTTTAGAAGTCATCCTTCTAATTATGAATACAAATTTTAGGAAAAAAACCCACCAAAACCCAGATGAGTCCCTCAGTCCTTTTAAACATGCCATGAAGGTTTTGTGCAGTATCTCTTTTTATGCTAGGGCCTGGCAACACTCTGTGTGTGCAGCAGCTGGAGGTGCCCCTCATGACTGAGGTGTTAGGACTCTGCAAAAAGGCAACAGCCCTGTATTGCTCTCCGTTGCTGTCCTTCCCTCACCATTAGGTTTTCATTAGGATTTGAGTGATGTGGTCAAACAAAAATCCTTGGATTTTTTCTTTTCCCTTTATTTTTCCCAAATGTGATGGCTTACTGTTTTGTAGGAGCGCAAGAGACATAGAAAGTAGAATTGTTTGGTTGGAAAATGCCTTTAAGATCGAGTCTGATTGCTATTTAACCAAGTCCCTCAGCACCACATCTCTCCATCCCCCGCAGCTTCTAGGGATGGGCATTCAACCACCTCCCTAGGAGCCCATTCCAGCGTTTAAGAACCCTTTTATCAAGAAATTTCTTCTTAATATCCAACCTAAGCATCCCTTGGTGCAAGTTGAGGCCATTTTCTCTGTTCTATAGTGTACTACCAGGGAGAAGAGACCAACACCCACCTGGCTTGAACCCCCCTTTCAGGGACCTATAGAATGAGCTCGACATGAGCTCAGTGCTCAGAATGAGCTACAATGAACTTGGCTCGTAGGACAGGGGTTAAATTAAAGCAGTTTTGCTTCGTTTCCATACGGGGGAAGCAGAATAAAGGCCAGGTTGATTTTTTGATCGTTTTTTCCTAATAAATAAGACCCTGAACACCACCCCACCCCCGGCCCCAAGAATGAATGGGTCCGCACTAAGACTTTGTGTTAAGCGCTTGGGACTACACGTGTCCCTCCGTACGGGAGATCACAGGGCTGGCTAAGTCGCTCCGAGCCCACATCCTCGCCGCATCCGCAAGAGGACGAGCATCGCCGGGCGGAGGATGGACACTGCCACCTCCTCCGCTTCACCTCGGGCCGCAGGCGCTCTCGCGCTGCGCATGCGCGGCGGGGCGGGCGTGGGACAGGTGCGCAGGCGCGGCAGCGAGACCGGCCGCCGCGGGCGGGCGGGTGCGGGTCTGCATCCGGGTCGCCGCCGTGCCCATTGTCTGGGGAAGGGGCCCGGGGCTCCGCGGCACTACACCCGAGGGCCTCTGCCCGTCCGCCGCTCACCTACGCAGGCTTTAGTAAGTGGTCGCCAGCAGCTTTCCCGTCCCAGTCCAGGGAGATGGCGAGGTGCCCGCCGAGCGTCCTCGCACCCTGCCCCGAGCGGGCGCATCGTTATCCCTCGGGCGCTTCGTGGTCCCGACTGCCCTTTCCCCTTCCCTTTCCCGGTGCCTCTCGACTCTGGCGCCGGTGAATCACGCCGAGTCCCTACCTTAGGTGGTGCTCGTGGCTCGGAGAGCCTCAGGCAAACCCTAGTGCCCGCCCAGCCTTTCTCCCCCCCTCCCCGACTCCTCGGGGTTTCTGCCGGTGCTCGAGGCTGCGGGCAGCCCGAGAGCCGCGTTCGGACCGATGCGGTGCGGTGCGGTGCGGTGCCTGAAGGGAGCACGGCTGCTCCGCCGGGCAGGCAGCTCCCACCTGGTCAGCTGTGGCAAACCTCCCATTCTGCCCTCCCTCGCTTGTGGGCATGGATGACTTTGGGACCCTGGTGCCATCTGCTTTTTCTCCGGCAGTGTGACGGAGGCTACTCCTGCCCGTCACAGCCATTCCTTCTTTTAATTTAAGTATCTTTAACCATGCTGAATTCTCATTGTGCCACCTAGTAACCGTACTATGTTTTTTTTCCTGCAGTGGACCGCAGTTCGAAGAGGAGACAAGTGAAGCCTTTGGCAGCTTCGCTGCTGGAAGCTTTAGATTATGATAGCTCTGATGACAGTGATTTTAAAGTTGGAGATGCTTCAGGTAAATATACTTCCTCATCTCCTTGGTTCAGAATTCTCTCATTTTTGGTTTATGGTTGCTCATTTAATATAGAGAAGACAGAATGCTCTTAATGAACTGTTGGGACTTGGAGCCACTTGAAGTTCAGTTACGCAGTTGGATAACTGGAAATTCTTCTACTGAAGATAAGAAACAGCTGATTAAACAAAACATCTATCCAATATTTAAAATGCAATACATTTTTTATCAAGAGAAACCTTAGAATGTTTTGGCAGAAGCATTTGAGTAGCTCCTGTGCTGACTGCCTTATATTTATTGCTTTGTAGAGGTAATTTTTGAAGAATTCACTGCATTTAGTATTGTAATAAGGATGTTCTAAAGCTATTTTGGTTTGAATCAGTCTGCATAATAGTTGGTTGTCAACTTAATCGCTTGACTGTTTCTCAGGGTTAGTTGCACTTGGTGAGTGAAAGCCTTAAGCAGAAAGATAACCTGTTCAGGTTTTTATTGTGGTGGGGCTTTTTTTTTTTTAATAATAGACAAGGTGTCCATACAGATGACTGTGCAGAAAGCTGTGTGCATTTCATATTAGAAGGAAGCCTTTGCCTCAGAGTGGTTTTGTTCTGCAGTCTTTCCTATGTGTGCAGATTCCTGTATCTGCAGTGAACACCCACAGAAACTTCAAGTAAACAAGATGCTAAAATAAAATTAATAAATTCAAGTATATTGGGAGGATGGGAAGGGAAAGGAGGGGCAGGACCATGTTGGTGAATAAATTGCACATTGGGTATTCTGTGGCATGTGCTCTCAGGGGAATAAACAGAGATGCAGGATGTGCAAGATGTAAGGGAAGCATTATGACAGCTTGTTAAATGACTGCTTTGTATTTCTACACTGAGAACACTGATCTATGTTTTCATGTGAATGTATTGTGCAAAAAATATTCCCCATCTCCATTTAAAGGGTTGTTTTCTAATGTCTGGCAAGCTCCTCCTTATTAATGAACTTAAAAGTGCTTAGTAGTCATTTCTCCACTGCTATCTTTAAGATATGCCTTAATACTTCTGGGGTGTTGGTGGTTTTTTGGGTTTTTTTCCCCAGCTTAGCTATATTTCCCTTGTCTCATCTGGTAGAGACAGGCTGCAATTGACTTAAGAGAATATAACTGATGTCATCTTGCCAATTTCATGCTGAGATTTCTGCGGGGCTTGTTTACTTTTAAACTCTTTATTTTGGGCATTTCTGATAATTTCTTTTGAGTAAGGGCACTGCCATTTGTAAAGACAAATTGTCATAGAAGGGGATTATTTTTAGTTCCCAAGGAAAATCTCCTTATTCTGGAATAGCAATGTAGGCAGGATTTAAGGGAAGAGGAGAACTGGAAATGGAGTATGGAAGATGGATACATAATTCAGAACAATATGTTATTTGATTAAAAGACAGTCATTAAACAGTAATAAAGTTTTCTGTCTCAACTCTGTCTAAATGCAGGGTATTAACTTGTGAATACTCTTTGACTTTTAGGATGTCATATGTAGACATGGTGAGGGGTCAGTGTCTAGCCTTGAGAGTATTTCAATATCACTTTCATTTGAAGGAAGTTAGATGGATCCTCCCTTGAAAAAGCAACACTGAATTGAAACAAGCATATGAGAAAAAGCCTTAGAAAGTTCTACTTAAAATGTTTTCCTAATTACTGTTTTGTGTTTGTCTATTGATACAGCCTTGTTTCAGAAGCTGTATCTATCGCTTGTGGTACGAATTGATGTTCTGTTCCATGAAACACTGTTCCAGAAAACACTGGAACAGCATCAGGCTTTGCCATTTTACATCTTACTCAAAGATTTTCAGTATGAAAGGAAGAAGTTGGGAGGGTTTGGAGAAGTTGGTAAATAGGAAGTTACTAAACATAAAACCTCAGAGGTTGAAAGTAGAAAGAAAGTTTACTTACCTGTAAGTAAGGACATTTGAAACAGAGTATCTCTGCTGTGATTTAAAATGAAGCTGATAGAACAGCTTAAAATTTGGTTGTATTTAGTCTCTAGGTTTGGAACTGCTGAAACAAAGTGACTTTTTTAAACTCACATGCATATAAATAAAATTGATAACTTCAAAGTTACATATGTGTATCTACATAAAGAATATGTGTGCATACATGCAAGCAACCTTTCTAGACAAATTTTGGATTGTTGCTGGTAGAAAACAAGTTTTCCTGGTTTTCACAAAGCATGATGTATATTTCTGCAGTATTTTCAGGGCTGTTGCTTGCTTTTTTTCCCTTCTTTTCAGTAACCATGAAGATCTCCATGTGCAGCCTGTTGCAAATCAGTATTTAGTGTTTGTTTGAACTTAGGGTTGTATTGTGTAGCTTCTTTACCAAATGTAATATATGTGGCAGAAGGAAGAAGTGTGGCAGTTCCACAACTCTGCAATGTATGTTTATTTGATTAAAAAATGCATGTATAGATGTTCAAACAAAACCAAAACCCAAAAAAATTGGATGTCAGAAGTGAAAGAACCTTTTGAATACTGAATTAAAAGAATGCTGAAGTAAGAACTGAGTATGTTGCATCCATACATATGATGAGCTCTAGGATGTTGTGACACATGCTTGTAGACAGTATGGTGCAAGTCTAGGAGGACCGAGTCCTGAAGAGTTAAGCTTTTACACATGCTCATTGTTCTGTCAGATTTCTAGGAATGTGAGATGCAGTAAGGATTTGAAAAGTTGATGTTAAGTACTTCTAGGAAGGAATCAACATTTTTTAATG
>VWYK01058886.1:0-20615 GCA_013399775.1 Semnornis frantzii | reverse complement strand
TTGACTCCCTCCCATTTCTCTGTTTCTGCCTGGATCTACCTTTATAGCTCTGACTCTCTCCCATTTCTCTGCCTCTGCCTGGATCTACCTTTATGGCTTTGACTCCCTCCCATTTCTCTGCCTCTGTCTGGATCTACCTTTATGGCTTTGACTCCCTCCCATTTCTCTGCCTCTGTCTGGATCTACCTTTATGGCTCTGACTCCCTCCCATTTCTCTGCCTCTGCCTGAATCTACCTTTATGGCTTTGACTCTCTCCCATTTCTCTGCCTGGATCTACCTTTATGGCTATCTACCTCAATTACTTATTTTCCTTCTGGAACTGCCCTATCTCCTCTCTTCCCCTTCCACCTTTCTTTCCCTTTCTTTCCCCTTCCACTGGATTTTCATCTCACCAATAAAAAACATTTTTCTCAGGTTTCCTCTCAGGCTCTGAAATGTTTTCTTAGAGGAACCTTCTCTCTGCTGCAAGGTCTCTGTTGGATGAAGTCATGCCATTGCATCCTCAGAGCTGTCCAGTCACCAAGAGGATATGTCCTCCCTCAGTGCAGAGATTGCCATCCCTCAAAAACTTATGGAACAGGCAAGTCTCCTTTCATCCCAGCTTCCCAGTTGATGGAGATACCTTTGTAAGAGGAGGAGCTTGTCCTCAAGACAGAGCTTGCACAGTCACCACTTGGATGCCAAATCATTAAAAGAGAGGTAATGGGCTTCTGCAGGGGGCACTTTGGAGTCTGAGGGCTTTTTGTTACACTGCAGGGCTGTCTTTAATGTCATTTTCTCTGCTCCTGGCAGTAAAGGGGTTGCCTTTTTTACCCTTATGCTGTGCAACTGCCCCACTGACACTGGGGTTTGGCTATCAGCTGTTGGGGTTTACTTCTTTGGTTGGTTTTCTTTCATGCCTTTAATAAATATAAAAATCCCCACCAAAAAAAAAATTCCATTCTATTTTTATTTCATTCCAATTAGAAAAAAAACAAGCTAGGAACCACAGTTAATATTAAAAACACCAACTCGAGGTTCAAAGCCAGCAAGTTAAAAATAAAGAAGCACATAATGGGAAAAACTATCATTAAATAACAGATAAATAACAAGTAATGGGATTTTAATCTTCTTGCTAGGAGAGGCTACTTCTCCAGCACTAAAGGTGACTCACAAGCAGCATCACTCCAGGAAAGTTAAAAGTGATCATTCGATAAGACTCAAGGATTGTGCAGGACTCAAAGAAGGATAAAACAACCTTGCAGAGGGCTCTCCTTCCTCTGTCTCTTAGTGATGAATGCAACTGAAAGACCTGATCAGTTCAGAGCTGCTGAAAAACAAAACATGATCTCATCTTCATGAGCACCCAGGTAGGCTGGAAATCGCTGCCCTGCCGTGTCATGATGGCTGAAAGCTGAACAGAGTTCAAAAGGAGGTTCACCATTTTTATAGGTGACTCTGTTCAGAGCAGTAGTAATAATTATTTTTAATGCATATAAATATATAAATATTTCTAGCTATAGATATTAATATTTAAATATTAATATATTCATATATTCATATAAATAAATACACTAAAATGTAGATGATCAGAGGGCTGGAGAAGCTCTACTGTGAGGACAGGCTGAGAGAGTTGGGGCTCTGCAGCCTGCAGAAGAGAAGGCTTCCAGGAGACCTTAGAGTAGCCTTCCAGGATCTGAAGGGGGCTACAGGAAGGCTGGGGAGGGACTATTGACAAGGTCTGGGAATGCCAGGACAAGGGGCAATGGGTTTAAACTGGAAGAGAGGAGATTTAGACTGGATGTTAGGAGGAAGTTGTTTGCAGTGAGGGTGGTGAGACACTGGCACAGGTTGCCCAAGGAGGTTGTGTCTGCTCTCTCTCTGGAGGTGTTCAAGGCCAGGTTGGAAGAGGCCTTGAGTGACCTGTGCTAGTGGGAGGTGTCCCTGCCTATGGCAGGGAGTTGGAACTGGATGATCCCTGAGGTCCCTTCCAACCTTACCATTCTATAATTCTGTGATTCTATGATATAGATATAGACAGGTATAGAGATATAGATGAAGATGATATAGATGATATAGATGATATAGATACTAGAGATATAGATATATTTATAGATATAGATATTAAAAAACCCCAACACACTATGAAAGGGATCTGGAAAGCACCTCTGGATGACTTGGCTGACCATCACGGGAAAAAAGTCCCAGTGGTAATAAATTGATCTCAAAACATGTTTCTTGCACCAGCTTCTACTGCCTCCAGTGGTGCAGCTGAGATAGAGCCAGAGACCTCTGGGGTCTCTGGAAATGGGGCTATAATGCCCAGAGTTTGCACTTGTGTGTTCCCATTCACATACTTCTTTGGAGACATCCAGACTAGAGTGAATGAGGTGGTGGTGGGAAAGCAAGAGAATAAGTCAGGGAATTAAAAGATTGGTTTTATAGTGGCAGTGGGAAAGCCAGAGGGGGAAGAGGGAAGATCTGAAAGACAGAAGAAACAAGTGGAGAAGGAAGGATGTCTATCTACAGGTAGCTGGAGGTTTTCAGAGGCCACTTTTGGCAGATGAGATCCTTTCACTTAAATCCAGCAGCAGTTACTTGGGTCAAGTCTTTTGCAATATATAGAGCAAAGCAGGAAAACAATGATTCTTGTGATTGGAGTGAATTGGTGTTTGATACTGGTATGGTGGCTGAGCTGGGGAACTAGAAACACCCAACTGTGAAGAAGGGCTGCAGGAGATAAGGTGAAGAATTTTACATATGCAAAGTAGAGGTGTAAAGAGTACTTTGAGGGCCTGATGGCCTCTGTGGGGTGGTTTCCATGTTTTAGTCTAAAAGAGGTGGCCATGGCCAAAAGCTGTGAAAACTTCAAGAGAGTTATTTACTGGGGCTGTACCTGCTGGTGTGCTTCCTTCCAGTGCCTAGAGGTAGGGGTGGCTGGGACTTCACTGCCTTCCATGTGGCTGGAGCAGGGACTTCACTGCCCCACAGCAGGGACCTCACTGCCTTCCATGTTTTGTGGCTAGCCATTGCCAGGGGGATAGGATCATGGAATCATTTCAGTTGGAAAAGACTTTTAGGATCACCAAGTCAAATCATTATCTAACTCTACTAAGTCTGGAGCTAAACCATGTCCCTCATCTCATGCATACATCTTCTAAAGACTTCCAGGGAGAGGATTCAACCACCTCATCTTATGCATACATCTCCTAAACACTTCGAGGGAGAGGATTTAACCACCTCATCTTATGCATACATCTTCTAAACACTTCCAGGGATAGGATTCAACCACCCCATCTCATGCATACATCTTCTAAACACTTCCAGGGATAGGATTCAACCACCTCCCTGAGGAGCGTGTTCCAGTGTTTGATAAACCCATTCAGTTAAAAAGTTTTTTCTAGTCCAATCTAAACCTTCCCTGGTGCAACTTGAGCTGATTGCCTGTCCTCTTCTTACATAATTTAAGGCCAGACTTGACCTTTCTTACATATTTTACTTACTCCTTTGATTTTAATTGATCCCATTGTGTGAGTTTCAACCATCTCACCTGGTGCCTGGTTTCCCAGGCTGGAGGGAGGGGAGCAGTTCTCCTCTGCGGGAAGGCGGAGGGGAAGGGAGTGCAGCCTGGGCATGAGCTTAGAGATGGAGAGAGGGTTGTGAATTGGTGTTGTGCATGGGTACATTCTTGTTATATTTCTACAACTGCTTTGCCTGCCTCAGTTCCAACTGCCCTTGCCTCCAACATTCGTCTTTCTCTTTTCTCCTTGGTTTGCTTCTTTATACCCCTGGCCTTTGTGGGAGTCCGCCTCACGCTCATGGTGGGTTAGCTCTGCCACTAGCCTGGCCAGGAGGGCAATGCAGCCTTTGACGTGTCCCTTGGCTGAAGGTCTGGGCACGGGGTGGCTCAGGACGCTGGGTCTCCCTATCCCCATTGTGCAAGCAGGGTCCCCAGGGCTGGAGCACACTGTCTGGGGGTGCTGTGGGTCAGGGGGTGTGACAGAGCTGCCGTGCCACCCCTCCAGTGAACAGACCAGCTCCATGCGTGGTGGTGGATGGGGCAGACTGGTCAGAGGTACAGCTGCCCAGCTTCAGATTAGTGTTTATTTTCCAGGCTGAAAGGAAGCTTGTGATCCCAAAGCCCTTCTGTGTTTAGCCAGACCTCTCATTCACTAGCAGAGGAAACCCATGTCAGCCGCTCCCCTTTGTCTCCCCTGAGCTATTGCTTTGAATCTGAAAGGATTGGGTGCAGATTTCAAGGGATGTTCAGACAAAGGCTGTTTGAACAGCACTTGTGTAAATAATCCATGAAAAACTCTTTGAATAACCTCAATGAAATTTTCTCTGAATTTGCTATTCTATTTTTTTTTCCAGCGGCAGAAAGAAGTGGAAGTCAGGAAAGGGAGGAGAGTCGGAGGGAGAGAGGGAGGAAAGGGGTGGGAGAAGGACCCACACATTTTTCTCTCTGCCAACTTCTCTGAATGCCAAGAAGTAGCATGGCTTAGAGGGGGGAGGGAAAAAAAAATAATCCCTTTGTCATTTTCACAGCTTTAGGAATAATCTCATACGGGACCTCCGTGTCCTCCAACTTCTCCATACATCGGATGTAAGGAGGCACCCTGGTATTTAACACAGCGAGGGCAATGCAGAGCCAGTTAATGATTAGCCGAATGGTTTAATGTTCGCTTGCCGTACATGTGTAGGAAACAATTCCCCTTTAGCATGTCGTTTAGTTTGCATTAAAATGGAGATAATTGTTTTGATGCCAAATGGTCCCGTCCAGCCCCTTCCCCGTGCCTCTTCAGACAATTTATACAAATTACATCCTTAAACAAGAGGGGACAAAAAGTCCTTTCATTTAGTTTCTTTTGAAGATTCTCCCAATTGAATCCTGTGCCGCGGCTGGGGACATTTCACCCCGGGCTGAAATGAGGGAGTGGGACCTGTGGTGCCACCCCCCCTGAGCGCCCTGGGATTGGGTCAGGGATGCTGCAACCACACAGAGAAAGGGCTCTGGGGGCTCTCGGCTTCTTCAGGAGCTGGTTCAGTGGATGTCCAGGAGATGGAGCAGTGTTTCTGTGGCCTCTGCCGCCGGTGCCCCTAACGAGCCAGTCTGTCTGAACTCGGAATGAATTTTGTTCCCTTTTCATCACTCTCTGATGTCCAGCTGCTCCTGTCAACACCTTCTTATAGCATGTAATTCATCGCTCAGACTGACAGCTGGGGCCGTGGGCCTGGGACCAGCTCCTCCTGCCATCGCCTACACCCAGAGAGGGTCCCTGGCCGGAGCAAGGGCTTCCCTCGCCCCCTCCCTGCACCTGAGGCTCACCAACTCTCCAAAGGATTCCCCAGGGAAAAGCGGGAGCAGCCCAGCTCCTCCTGTCTCCTGCTCACTGCTTAACTTCTGCTGGGGGCTCTGCCGGGGACTTCTTCCCGGGAGAAGAGTACAAGGCAGGGCTATGAGGAGGGGAGGATGGCCGAGGCCATGCTGGCAGCTCCCGCAGGATACGACACCGGCTGGGCTGTCCCCACCCAGACCTTTCCCTCCTGGGATTCAGCTCGTTTTGACTGCAGGTCAAAGCAGGAGCAGCCTTGTATCTTTACAGGCTCACACCCAAATAACAAATAGTGACTGCCACCCCATGCCATCCCCGAGGCACATCTGACAGGGAGATGCTTTGCCGGCGCCACTGTGTGCAGAATCAGCACTTCCTTTTGTACCAACCCCTCCACCAAAACGCCCTCTCCCCTCCAGTCGACCCATCCATTTCTAGCAATTATCCTTTGACTTGCCACTTGTGCCTTCAATTCTCCTCCCGTTCCTTCCTGTCTTCCCATAATTTATTCTATATTTCACCCATTTCTCGTCCTCATTTATAATTCTTCTTTATTTTATTACTTTGCATAATTTCCTTTTAGGATTTGTCATAAAATAAATTCTACCACCTCTGCCTTCTCATTTCTGCTCTCAAGTGTCAGTGTGTGCTCATGCAGTGGCTCCCAACACCTTCCAAGCCTCTGTGCTGGAGCTGCCCCAGCCTTTGGGAGCCATTGGAAGCAACTTCAGTTTCAGAACAGCTTTTCCAAATGAATCAGCACTCAGAGCAACTCTGAATGTAAATTCAGGGTGATCCTCCAGCTGTTTTTTTTTTTTTTTGTTGTTGTTTGTTTGGTTTTTGGTTTTTTTTGGCCATGGTGAAGTGCTGACATGGGCAGAATCATCATAAGGTCACCTTATTGTGACCTTTCAGTATGTTAAGGGAGGGGGCTACAAGAAAGCTGGGGAGGGACTTTTTAGGCTGTCAGGTAGTGACAGGACTGGGAGGATGGAACAAAACTAGAAATGGGTAGAGTCAGACTGGATGTTAGGAAGAAGTTCTTCAGCATGAGGGTGGTGAGAGCCTGGAAGGGGTTGCCCAGGGAGGTGGTGGAAGCCTCATCCCTGGAGGTGTTTAAGGCCAGGCTGGATGAGGTTCTGGACAACCTGATCTAGTGTGAGGTGTCCCTGCCCATGGCAGGGGGTTTGGAACTGGATGATCCTTGTAGTCCCTTCTCAATGTTTCTATGATTCTGTGATTGTGATTCTATGAGTCTATGATTCAATGATTGAATGATTCCATGATTCTATGATTCTGTGATTCTGAGTCTATGATTCAATGATTCTATGAGTCTATGATTCCATGATTCTATGATTCTGTGATTCTATGAGTCAATGATTCAATGATTCTATGATTCTATGAGTCTATGATTCTATGATTCCATGATTCCATGACTCTATGATTCTATGATCAGATTGCCCAAATGTGAGTTAAAAATACCAATGACTGAGTGAATAAAGATGCTGAGGAGAAAAAAAAATGCTGAGGTGCAGATGTTCAATCCTTCCTGGAAGGTGGGAAAATGGGGAAACTGAGGCACAGATCTCTAATCCAGATCCTCCAAGGTGTTTAGGTGTTTGGCTCTCTTTGAAATCAGTGAGAAGGAAATGTCTGACATTTTGGGCAGTTTGTGCCTAATTCACCTGTTTGAGGTGACACAGGACACTTTATAGAAGGTTGATATGGAAAACTGAGTGCAATTTTTTTGTGATTCATCCCAGAATGTGAATCTTTTAGGTGAAACATGGCCCAGCATGAAAGAGAGCAGAAGACCTGGATGAGCTGCTCCATTTCAGTGCACTCCACCTCCAAGGAAAACAGAAACATTTGGATGTCAGTCCAAACACTGTCATCTGCTGGTACATCTCCTGGAGGAGAAGGTGGGCATGCCACAAGCACTGAGCATTCCCAGAAGCATCCATTTCCAGTAATGTCTATAGAGTGGAAATTTAAAACCCGCTCAACAACTTACAGGCAAGGCAGAGGATTTGGGAAAACAAATTCACAGGTGGCCCTTGCTACCCAGACACAGGGAGCTGCCTGGCCATGAGCTTATGACAAGGCTCCCTCAGCCTTGTGAAGTTCCTTGCAAAAGGAGAACAACCAAGAAGGACCAATTCTACGAAAGGCAGTAGATCCTTAATGCAAAAATGTCTGGAGTGGGGAGGAAGTTGCATTTAACAGAGGCAAAAAAACCCCAACCAAACCCCAAACCTCACAGTCCCCTCTTTGAAAGAAACTTTTCCTCTGCACATGTGAAGAGGTCCCATCCCCAGCACATACTTTAAGGAAAGTTTGGGGCTGTTTCTGGTGGGGGTTAAGCAGGAACCCAGGAATCTGTGGTTCTTTTTAAGTGAGAGAGCACTGACCTGAGAATGTAGAAGTGAAAGCACCCTCTCTGTGCCCCAAAGCTGGCTCCTCCAGCTGCAGACACCTCACCTGCTTTGTAAAGCCTGAAGCTGTGGCACAACACCCATTTGAAGGCTCTTTTTGAATGGACCCAGGCCAGAAGATGGCTTTGTGTGTGAGCACAACAGGGCACCATTTGGCATTCCCTTGAGTTTTAACATTCTCAGATTTAAGATTTTAAGATTTAAGATCTGAAGCTTCTGATTCTCAGATTTAAGATTTTAAGATCTGAAGCTTCTTATTCTCAGATTAAGGATTTAAGATTTTAAGATTTAATATCCAAAGCTTCTGATTCTCAGATTTAAGATTTTAAGATCTGGAGCTTCTGCTTCTCAGATTTAAGATTTTGAGATTTAAGATCTGGAACTTCTGATTCTCAGATTTAAGATTTTAAGATTTAAGATCTGAAACTTCTGATTCTCAGATTTATGATTTTAAGATTTAAGATCTGAAGCTTCTGAGTCTCAGATTTAAGATTTTAAGATTTAAGATCTGGAGCTTCTAATTCTCAGATTTAAGATTTTAAGATTTAAGATCTGAAGCTCCAAGTAAAACCCAGGAGAACAAAACCTCAGGAGGATCAGATGAAAAACGTCCTCCCGTTTCCCCAGGACTACGGGAAAACCACTGGCTTCATCTTCCTAATGAATTTGTTTTGGTTTGGGTTTGTTTTTCCCTAGTATGGAGAAATCCCTGTGTGGTTTGGGTTTACGAGGAGGATTTTCCCTTCATGTGCTGCCACAACAACTGAGATCAGCTGAGGCGCTCAAGTGAACGGCTCCTCCATGTAACTGTCTGAGGGCTGCTGGCCAGCGCTTTGCAGAAGAGCCTCGGACTGGCTGTGTTTCAGTTCCACCTCTGCCTCGACAGAGCCTGTCTCCTTTAATCATCAGAGTTCAGTGCACGGCTTTTGCCTGGCACAAGCTGCAATTTCATTTGGTTTGGAGGCAGATTGCTTCTTTTGTTAGTTTAGGTCTTTTGGTTCCAGTTGTGTAAGCGGCGACAAGTCAATCCCACTGGCTGCAAGGAGCTGGTGGCCAGGAGAAGGCTGGTCTGCTATTTGGTGTGGGGTTTGGGTTTGAATCTTTAAAACAGCATCCTTGTGTCTACAGAAGCATTCTGCTTTCTGTAATGAGAGACATTTTATGGACTGAGAACAAAATGAATGTATGTTTTCCCCCAACTCAGGGCAGTCAACACAAGCGCGGTGCCATAAACTGAGTTTCCTGAGCAAACTGAGCCTTGAATTTATTCAGATAAAAGTGAATGTTGCATTATTACAGCCTTGCAAAACTCCAGTTAATTTATGGTGGTATAAAAATCCATTTTTTTTTTAATGACTGTGACACTGCCAAAATCTTTGCAGATGCAGAAACCTCTTCGCAGGAGAATTTCAATCTAACATCAACAGGAGATTTGGAAGATGAATTGTGCGAGGATCTCCTTCCTCCAAAGATGCTGCTTTGCTTTGCTTTTCTAGCATGTGGTTTGGCTCTAATATTGTCTGGTTTATGATGTTTTAATTATTGTTGTTTATTTATTATAATCATATTTTAATTGTTTGTGTAGTGCCTTGGCAGGGGGGCACATTATAAATTAAATTATTATTAAGAAGTTGTTACTATGTGTACCTACTGAGCTAGAGCAGGGAACAAACTCAACTGCCTGGAATTAATTCCCCCCTTGTCTCTTCCTTTGTCTCCTCTCTCACTCAGGAGCGTAGTTCAAAGGGCTGGAGAGAGAAAATCGTGTTTCAGTGTTTCCTCTTGGGGCTCTGCAAGGTGAGGGGAGCTCTTCTCTGGGCTTCTGCCTCCCTTGGGTGCCAAGGGCGAAGTTAGAGGACAGATGTTCTCTGTGGGCTAGGCAGGAGCTGGAGTTGTTTTTAAAGCCTTTCTGCATCAGTCCCTGCTTGCTCCCGGAGGGCAGGCTGCTGGAAGAGGCTGGTTGACATTTGCTGCAGTAGAACAGGATTTGCTAGTTCTTAATTTAAAAGGGAGACTCTCACCTGTGCTTGTGGTGTGCTCGGAGGCAAGGAAGGGAATGGCACCTCTGGTCACCAGGCAAGGATGGCAGAGATTCCTGGCCCTGTCTGAATCCACCTCACCACCTCCTGGCCTTTCCAATTTGCAGCAGACATCACAGTGCTTGGTAGCAGTGTCCCTGCCCAGAGAACTCCCTCCTAGGGGCCCCACAGCTCAAAACCCCAGTGAAGTTTCAGCCCTCTAGTCCCATCATTGGTGCACAGAGTAGATATTATGGCTCCTCCACCTCTGCTTGGATCCCTTTGGGGCTTCCAAGTGTCATGGGGCAGTGACCAGTGGCCATCTCAAAGCTGGTGATGAAAAGACCAAAGCAAAATGCTCTCATCTCTGTCTAATCCCCAAGGCCAAACAGGACCATTCTGGGACAAAGCTGGCAGAGAGACCCATTGCTTCCATAGGCTTTTTATTTAGCTCCCCACAGGTTTTGTTAGACCCCTCTGTCCCAACACAAGCTGACTGTTGCTCTTGCAGCACAAGCACAGGTAACCCTCTGTTGGGACAACCACTTTAGATGGGACTGGGATCCAGCCTGAAGGTCACCAAGAACCCTAACCAGCTGAACCCATCAAGACTCTCCCCAGAAGAGAAAAGATTATTTCCCCCTCCCTCAGACCTCTTCACCTGACCTCAGAAGCTCGGGTATGGATTGTTTGAGTTCTCTGTGGATAATCATCTTGCTGCTCCTCACTGACATACTGCAGGGCTGCTAGAGGCACTTGAGTGTTTGGGTGAGAGGAGCCACACAAGTTCCACTGATGGATCAGTGCTAATGTGAAGGTCCCTGCCATGTTAGCCATCAGTTTGCTAACAAATATTAAGAGACAGATGTCATATGAGCATCTCTGCACTTCAGAACTGGTGGCAAACTTCACACCTCCAGCTCTCCTAATAAGACAGTATTTCATCCCACTCAAAATGCTTATTATAGCTAGGCTGATGGGTAGTGTAAGATCTCATTATTTATCTGCATGCTTTATTTTGGATAGATAATAGGAAAAATTATCTGGAAGAGCAGCAATTTATTTGACTGTAAACTGTGGGGGTTTTTTGACACACTTTGTGGGCTCCTGAAGGAAGCTTTCCAGAAGAAGCACAGATCTCTCTGTGTGTCACTTTGGAGCATAAAGGATTGTGCTTTATTTCCTGGCCTGCTACAGACCTTCATTCACAACCCAGGGGAGTCTGGAAGCCGTGAGGACAGGGGAGAGAAATGGTTTTGGTGTCTCTGTAGGACTCCTAATGCCTTAATAAACCCTCAGGGTTTCACTAACCACTCTCCCATGGTGGCATCAGACAGGGTCAACAAAAAGTAGCTGTTCCTGCAGACATTTGGTGTAAATCCTAAGAGAAGCCGTCTTTTCTCTCTCCTTTTTTCCTCCTGTGTAACCAGTGCCACATGCCAGGCACCTTTTCCCTCCCTGACATGCATCCATTTGTTGGTCCTGCTTTGGGCACTGTTGTTCAGCCTCTACTCTTCCCATTCCACTCTGGCACATCCTATGGGATCTCCAACCAGGGCTCAGCTGCTGCCCTTCTCCATATGCATACCTCCCCTTCCTCAGACCCTTTCTGCCTGGCTGTGATGGGGAGGGAGCTGCAATTCCCCACACTGCCCCATCCTCCAGAAAAGCCCTGGTAATCCTGCACCCAGGGGCCATTTAGCCCTGTCTGCCTGTTTTGCAGCTCCGCCACTGAAGGGTCCTAATTTGGTGTCATGTCAAGAGAGGGCCAGGAGGCAGAACAGGGCTCCCGAGGATTGGGATCAGCTCCTGGTTTTACACCCAAGCTCAGTGGGCCCCTTCCACTCCAATCCTCACTGCAGAGGTGAAAAGAGGCTAGGAAAGGGTATTCAAAGCAAGCACCCAGCAGCTGGCTTGTTACTCTACATCTGCTATCCTCCTCCTGACATCCAGGCTTAAGCTTTTAATTCTGTTGTGTTCGTTACTGATCATTACTAAACTGATGCTGTTTTGGCAGAAAGGCTTTGAGCTCCTCTGCCTTTCTGAGTCTGTAATGCTCTACTTCCAAGCCTTGTAGTTGGCAAAAACATTAGCTGTAGTCCCTCTGCACCATGTGTTATTCTATATACTCTGCATCTTTATCTCCTGTGGCTGTTAGGGCCTTGTTGTGTCTAAGGAAGACGTTAGAGTGTATTTGGCTCTTCAGCAAGATGCTCCTTCCCTTTCCTGCCCCCATATTTGCCTGGCTGTCACTTGTGCTGGTGGAGAGCACGAGGCAAAAGGGAATCACACCTCTTCCTCCAGCTATATGATTGTTTATGGCACCAGTTATCACTGCTTCAGGACTGGGAGGGTTGGAGGCTGCTCAGCTTACTACAGAGCTGTGCACAGACTCTGTGGCAAGAAGTGCTGTTGGTGTCACTTGGGTGCTGGATGCCACTTGGGTGCTAAGTGTCATTTTGATGCTGGATGTCACTTCTGCCTAAGCTTCTGATCGTGAACTATCATTCAGCAAATCACATTCTTCCAGAAGTGTCCTTCCAAGTAAACTCTTAGGTTGTGTAACCAAAAAGGGACACTGGAATGGCTGTGTTCCATATTTCTTTCTCTAAGGAGCTCACACGAGAAATCTCAAGCTGGATAAAAATGCATCCACACCTTACCCTATTCCACCCTCCTCCTGCTGGGGTGACAAAAATGGAGAAGCACTCTTTTTCCAGGGGTTTTGCCTTGGTTGAGGAGGGCATGAGGAGGGCATAAGGAGTCAAACACACTTGCCTCCCTCACGTGCTGGTTTTAGTGGATGTAGCCATGTGTAATACAAGACATGCCCTGTGTTAAGCCACACTTATCTCAGCCCCATCCTTCCCACTAATCCTCCAGTGGGTCTTCTCCTGATGCCACAGACCCCAACATGCTTCAGACAGTGATCTTTTTGGAAGCAAAACCAAACCAATGATCTGCCACCTGTTCAGGGGCTGGGTTCCTCTCCAGAAGGTCACTTGCCAACCCATCTTCTTGCCCTTCCCACGGCTATTCCTCCTTGTGCCTCTTCACCAAGTCCTGCCACGCTGGGAAATCCACCTCCCACGTGCTGTCAGGACTCGGACCTGGAGATTTACACCCCCAGCCCTTCCCACAGAGTTCTCCTGGATTTATAAGAGGGCAGGATTTGACCTGCAGAGTTTAACAACGGTTGTTAACCTTGCCTGTGATCAAATTAGGCTGGGGCACAAACTGGTTGTTGTTTAGGGAGCTGTGTTGCAACCTGCCTAGAAAATAACACTCATTCTCTTCTCTTGCATTAAGCTGGGGGGGGTTATTCTGATGAGTTGGGATACATTCTGGCTGGGATCAGCAGGATAACAGCAGCTTCTGATCCAGGTGAGCTCCATCCTTTCCTATTACCTTATCTGGAGCCAGAGAAGCTTTTAACCGAGCACAATTGTCTTTAGGCCCTCTCATGCTGCCACTCACAGGCGTTTGGAAGTGTTCTCCCCAAAGCCTGACGTGTTTGTAACATGTTCTAACTTCAGTGTGACTAAATGCTCGGCTCTTGCAGATCTGCAGCACAGCTTCTCTGGCTGAGGATCAGCCCTCTGGGTGCATTTGCATTTCAGAGATGGGCTACCATCCTGCCAGCCAGCTAGGTTGTTCCCTGTGTAGACAGGTCCTTAGAGTGTCTCTTTCCAGACAAGAAAGCCCTTGTGGCTGAGATGCTGCAAATGACAAATGTGTCTTCATGCCTCCAGCAACATGGGCCAGGGGCAGGCACAGGCTGGCTTTTAAAGGGTTAAGGAGGCTGTGTCCTTGGTGACATGCAATTTATGATCTTGTGAATCCTTTTTTAATTATTTTGCTGTGACAGAGGTGGAAATATCCAACTTCAAACGACTGGCTTTATTGATATGCTGCTATTTGTGCCTCTGTGGAGGAACAATCCCATAAAAGCAATAAATTAGAAAAACCCCCTTTTCTCATCAGAGAGAGAGAGAGACTTTCTGGCTGGAAGTGAGGGACCTGGTGCAAAGGCATTGCAGCTCCACGAAGGGGCTCTCTGTGATCTGTGGTGAAAAGCCCTTTCCCTACTAACTAGGCACATTTCTGGTTGCTCCAATCTACTCAGCTGGATGCTCCACTCCGAGCTGGGGCCAGGCTCATTGCACAGGGCTGGAGTGTGGGAATGGAAGAGGAATTTTTGTCTGCATTCATAGATGTTGGCTTAACAGCTGTAAAATGTTTATGGCTTTGTGGCTGCTCGTGTTGGTTAGTTATTTACCATATTTGCACCGAGAGGATGAGCAGAAAGCACATTTTAGGACAGAAAAAAGGGATTTTAAAGTACAATTAACTAATGCTGTTGGAGATGAGCTGGTTGAGGCCAAAAAGGCAGTGTTTATGTGCAGACACGAATGACTGGTTCTCACCACAGAGAATGTAACAAAATCCATCTCATGAATCCAGATGAGAGCAAATATGACATTGTACTTCTTATTTTTTTATTTTTTGAAGTGTAAATAGTTGCTCTTAACAAAGATGTACAGGGCTGGCCACAGGAGAACCCAGGCACAGCCATACAAACACCAGCAGTTATGAAATAATTTGTGCTTCCAGCTGCATTTGGCAGATGCCAGAGCTGAGCTGGGCTCTGCCAGCATGCCCAGAGTGAGTGTTGCATAGGGTCTGGTCCATTTATGGCACATGAGCAAGTCCTTTGCCCTCTCTTTACACAGGTGCAGATAGATGTGGAGCAAAAGTAGTAAGACAAGGAATGATGGATACAAACTTGGAACACAGAAGGTTTCACCTTAACCATGAGGAGAAACTTCTTTACAGTGAGGGTGACAGAACACTGGCACAGGCTGCCCAGGGGGGTTGTGGAGCCTTCTTCTCTGGAGGCTTTCAAAACTCACCTGGATCCATTCCTGTGGGAACTGCCCTGGGTGATCCTGCCTTGCAGGGAGGTTGGACTCTGACGATCTCTGGAGGTCTCTTGCAACCTCTAATGTGATTCTGTGAAAGACAGATGAATGTGGACTCTGTGGCCCCGTGGACACTCACCAACCTGACCACGAGAGCACAGAAGCTGCTCAGCCTGGCAGGGAAGACTGTACTGGGGTCTCAGTCCTGCAGCTGTTCCATTAACAACACATCCATATGAACAAGACCTGAGCTTCTTGGCTGCTTCTTTTTGCCAGCCATGTTACCTGCTCTATGGTGCTCTGAGAGGCTCAAGGAACTGGGATCCAACACACCTGTATAGCATAGGGAATGGAGATAAGGTCTAGTTCTGGAGGCTTCAGTCCATACTGGAGGCTTATGTGCCAGTGCAGGAGTGTGGATCTGGGGGCGGCAACAGCAAAGAAGTGGTGTTGGCTGTCGTGGCTGTCCTACACAAAGCTGTAAGTGTGCTCATGTTCTGCACATGGTGAAAAATCACATAGATTATCTCGAAGCTTTGATGGACACTAGTCCTGAGGAGGATGACAAGTCATAGAATCATAGAATGGTTTAGGTTGGAAGGAACCTCATGAATCATCTAGTTCCAACCCCCTGCCATAGGCAGGGACACCTCCCACTAGCACAGGTCACTCAAGGCCTCCTCCAACCTGGCCTTGAACACCTCCAGGGAGGGAGCAGCCACAACCTCCCTGGGCAACCTGTGCCAGTGTCTCACCACCCTCACTGCAAACAACTTCCTCCTAACATCCAGTTTCAATCTCCCCTCTGCCAGTTCAAACCCATTGCCCCTTGTCCTGTCATTGCAAGACCTTGTCAATAGTCCCTCCCCAACCTTCCTGGAGGCCCCCTTCAGATACTGGAAGGCTACTCTAAGGTCTCCTGGAAGCCTTCTCTTCTTAGGCTGCAGAGCCCCAACTCTCTCAGCCTGTCCTCATAGCAGAGCTGCTGCAGCCCTCTCAGCATCTTCATTGCCTCCTCTGGACCCACTTCAACACTTCCATGTCCTTCCTGTGTTGGGGGCTCCAGAACTGCACACAGGACTGCAGGTGGGGTCTGAGGAGAGCAGAGCCAAGGGGCAGAATCCCCTCCCTTGCCCTGCTGCCCACACTGCTCTTGCTGCAGCCCAGCACACAGTTGCTGTCTGGGCTGCACTCACACTGCAGCCTCATGTTGAGCTTTTCATCACCCCAGACCCCCAGGGCCTTTTCCTCAGGGCTGCTCACAGCCATTCCCCACCCAGCCTGGAGCTGTGCTTGGGATTGTGCCCAAGTCCAGAAGGAGAAGCTGACTCGAGGCCACTGGTACAGCCCAGCCCCTGGAAGCCACCCCTCATGATGGAAGAGCTTTTGTCTCAGTGTTGGCACACACCTCAGTTTCTTCCTCATGGATCAAGTTGAGGCCACACAGCAAAGATACTGTAAGTCCATGCTACAAAGGAATTGTGAGGCTTGGGACAAATTGATTCCATGCTCATCCTGACCAAAGCCCCTGTCTGTAACTGCAGCAAGTACCAGCCCTAGAAGGAGAGGGAAATTTCACCAGGGCTTTCCCAACAGAATTCAAGCACCAGTCCCAGTTCTCCTCTTTTACCTAAGGTGACACGACAGTGTCAGATCTGTCATTTGTTTTTGTTAAGAGGCTCTGTGAGATATCTGCTGATCTCCTACCAGTGGAATTCTTTATTCTACCCAAGACCTCCACTAATTTCAGAAGCTGCCCTTTGGTAATGACTTTTGCTAGCAGCTAACCTGTCCCAGGTCTGAATCACTGATGACCCTAAATTGCTCCAAATGCAGTATCTCCTTGAAGCACCCAAAAAGCAGAAGGTAGAGCCTGATACCCCAAAAGCAGAAGGTAGAACCTGATTCTCTTTTGCACCCTGGAATAAACCAGGAGTGCCTTCACTGAAGTCCCAGGCACTTCACACTCTCTAAAGGTGGCACAAGAGAAGGATGATTTAGTCTCTAAGTATTTACCTGCCGTCGATCTAATCCTGAGATGATGCAGTAAATGGGATATTGCTTTTGACTTACAAAGATGCTGGATCAAGCCTACAGTGATTAACATTCAACACCTGTGCTTCAATCAAGCTACTTTTCTGTAGTAATATCATTTATGCTGAAACTTCTTCTCCTCCAGTCACTGATCTTCAGGCTTATCTGCCTTAGCCTGGTTTAAATCCAGGGTAACCCTGTTCTTATTGCAGTTATTCCTGATCAGCAGTGGTTTAAATGAAATCCAAATGTGACCCACAGATGACATAATTTCAGGGCCCTGTGAAGAGCAGAAGCTGTATCACAAGTTCACTGGTATTGATCACCTTGTCCGTGCCAACGAGAGCAAACAAAGCAGAGTGGCTGAGACACTGTCGTGGTTTAATTCCTTGACATGGTAAAATCTTTCATGCAGTGGAGTCTCCTGCATTCTTTGTTGTCACAAGGGTGGCAACCACCTGCTTCCATGCAGGTTCATCCTAAGGGTTTCTCCTTCCAAAGCCATGTAACTCCCAGGCCTGGCACGAATTGTGCTTGGAGAGATTGATTTGAGTCAGTCCCATTATGGAAGAGTGGGACCAGCAGGGAAACAGTTCTGACACTGGGAAACAATATCTGCTGACAGATGGAGCTGATCATCCATGTGGGCAGCTCATCTTCTCTAGGGGGGGATTTTCCCATGACACCCAGAAGACACAGTTCATGAATTACAACTGAACACTACCACAGGTTCACATCCCACCTTCAGGTTGGACTGGACAGCCAGTGCCAAGATGCCTGCCAGCTCAGAGCCCACAAGCTGGATTTTCAAAGTGCATTTGCCTCAGCACCTTCCCATGCCCATGTTGAGCTGCTTGAACATATCCAGAGAAGGGCACCAATGCTGGGGAGGGGGCTGGAGCACAGCCCTGTGAGGAGAGCTGAGGGAGCTGGGGGTGTGCAGTCTGGAGAAGAGGAGGCTCAGGGTAGACTCATTGCTCTCTACAACTACCAGATCGTAGCCAGGTGGGGTTGGTCTCTTCTGCCAGGCACCCAGGGACAGAGCAAGAGGACACAGCCTCAAGCTGTGCCAAGGCAGATTTAGGCTGGATGTTAGGAAGAAGAGAGTGGTTGGCATTGGAATGGGCTGCCCTCAGAGGTGGTGGAGTCCTCATCCCTGGAGATGTTTAAGAAGAGGTTGGATGAGGCACTCAGTGTAATTTAGTTAATTACAAGGGTTAGGTGATAGGTTGGACTGGATGATCCTAGAGGTCTTTTCCAAGCTGGTTAATTCTGTGATTCTGTGAAAAGACAAAGCACCACCAGCAACAAGGAGTGTGGGACCAAACCCAGCTGCAGAGCTGGACTTAACCAGGCCCTTGTCCAGAACAGTCTTTTGCTGCTGGGTCACACTTTGAAGGCCACCAGTGAGGCAAGGACACCTCGATGGGCCTCTGGGCATCTTCACACCTCTGACCTCGTGACCTCCTCAGGAAATCATCCCACTAGAGGGCACTGGGAGTTGATTTTCCATCCCCTCCTCTTTAGTTTCTGCTCTTTTTTTTTTTGTGTGTGTGTGTGAGTTTCTCCTTGCTTAACGCTCTCCCCACCTCTCCCTCCTCTTTGCTGGCCAGCTCAGACTGTTTAAATTGGAAATTATTTGTATTACTGTCTGTAAATAATAGATGAGGGAGTGAAGTGGAGTTGGTGTCCCTTCCATAAACTCCTCCTCACTTTAATTAGTGCGAAACAGCCTGGTGAGAATGCGAGCTGCCTTGATGCTGGTAATTAAAATTGAAACCACTGAAAAGCTGCTCTATTTTTTATCGGAGCTGCTGTTGGGAGCAGGGAGCCTGCGGACGGCTCTGCAGTAAAGAGTGATAATGAAGGTGTGAATTCCCGGGGGGAGGAGGGGCAGCTGTAGCGATGGCTGAACTTACACCAGATGAAAATGCAGGAGCAATTAGAGGTGGCTGTGTACAAGCTGGGCATCGGAGATTAGTTGGCACCTTGGGAAGGCGGCAGGGAGGGACAGGGAAGGGGGAGGGATGATTTTTTTGGGGGGGGTTTGTTTGTTTCCTTTTGGGAAAAAAAAATATTAATAGCAAACAAACAAACAAAAAGGGCAGAGGAAAGGGTTGGTAACTTAAGGATAAATATGTGCAGCATCCATGCCTGGCCCTGCTGGCCTGCCCGAGGAAGGGATGGGAGAGATGGTGGAAAATGGAGCTGCAGTACAGAGCATGTGAAGGGGGAGAGGACTTCTTGCACTGGGGAGTGGTAGCACTGACCATGCTGGGGGGTTCAGCAACACCATGGCTGCCCTTGCAGCAAAGGCACAGGCTTGTTGCCATCCCTGGGAGTGCTGCTCCTAGGCATGAGCTCTGCGTATCTGAATTTCTCTGTGTGTCCATGCTGCTGCCCATGGGACTGATCCGAAGCTAAGTGGTGTCCATTGGAGGCTTCCTCTCATCTTCAACTAGGCTTTGGATCAGACCCCACCCCTGAAAATGAGTAACTGTTGATTTGGGTATCTGAGAGAGATGGCAGCAGTGCCAGGAGATGGAATAGCATAAGCCTTTGTTGTTGTTAGCCAAGCAGGAGTTTGGGAAGAGCTGCCCTAAGTAATCAGATGTTGTTATTAATTGCTTCCTGCCCTGGCACGTTCATCCTAGTATGGGCTCCACCAAAGTGCTGATAGTCTCTGCTCTGCAGCAGAAAAGATGTCAGATAATGTAAGTGTACTCAGTCAGAGCTGACAGCCTGCAAAATCTTCATCTGGCTTCAGACACCTTGCAAAGAAAATACTCCCTGTGGAAAAAAACTGCATGAGGAGTGGTGCTTTGGGGAAAGAGGAGCTCCTGCACCCTTTGGGAGCAGATAGGCAAAGGGCACCTTGTTCCACCCCAGCTCATTAGCCACACAGACACAGGGGATCACCTGAGGGTGCCAACTTGTTTTAATTTAGATTGAGGAGGAGTTTTGTGGAAAGGAAGTTAAACAGGTTGTAAGTAACCTATTCTGAATCAGTTTGTTGTTTCAGAGGGTTGGTTGTTGGGTGCTTCTTGGATCATGAGCTACTTCCAGAGACTGTAATGCCATCCCCGTTGTGAACTTGGGATTTGAAGTAAGACAAGCTCAGACTTTCTGTAAGGAAGTTCCAATACTGGAATGAAAAACCCAAATCTAAACACAGGAACAGACTTAATATCCTGCAATAAAGTTATCTTGGAAGAGGTAGGCATTGGTGTACTTATGCATTAAAAGAAAAAAAGTGAAAAACAATTCCTTCACTTGAAATATTCACTTGGACCTCCCCAGAAGGAAGGATTCTGACCAGTTCCCATTGAAACATTCAGCACACTGTTGGGTTCCTAGCAAACTCCAGGGCTTTATGGAATCAGCATTTTCTAGTGCCAGGCTGCTCAACCTGGCATCTTTTCTTTGTCATCAACTCACAGCCACAAAACGTTTTTGTGCTCAGAATTTGTTGCTTGAGCTGCTGATGGAAGAATCTGAGAGAAGATGGAGGGCAAAGAAAGGAGAGATGCACACAGGAGGTGCTCTGGTGGTTTTGTTTGGTTTTAGCTAATATGATATTCCCAGGAACATGCTGATTCAGGCATCGTGGCCTGTCCACAGTGCTGACTAGAGCCTGAGCATGTTAGTGAGAGCTCAGTGATTCATTTCCTATGTATTCTGTAACTATGAGTTCCTAAGCTTTCTCTGTGACTTCACTTCTAAAGCATACTTATCCCTCAGAGAGACTGCTAAGCTCTCCAGTGTTTAGAAACCCTAGCAATTTGTACACCCTGGAGGTGAGCAAGTTTAGATTCAGGTGGGGCTTAGAGACTCTGAGCAATTGTATTTTCACTTGGGGTTTTTTGTGTTTTGTTGGGTTTTGCTTTTTT
>VWYK01058865.1:2081-17728 GCA_013399775.1 Semnornis frantzii | reverse complement strand
AGGCTGCAGAGCCCCAATCTAGTAATCTACCCCAAATTTAGTAATGAAATATTTCCAAAGTAGTAGTAGTAATCAAAATATTTCTAATTAATTCCATCTTAATTACCAAGAATTGGATGTTTTAAGGTGTTTTAAGGTGCTCCAACAGAAAGCCAAACAGTGACAAAAACCACGGTACAATATTTTAAGTAAGAGGTGTATTTATGTCGGTGTTCCTGCTCATTTATCTTTGTTACTTATGTAAGTATACATACAGGTTTTGGAAAAACACTACTCATGTTTAAAGCTGCCAGCCTCTACTGCACTTCTCTTTAACTGGCAGATATTGTTACAACAACAGCAACAAAGGAATAAAAAAATGCCAGGAGAAGCTTACACTTGGAGGCTACCTGTGGTCACAGCAAAGAGGATTTAGAAAGCTCCTTTCTACCTTCAGAGCAGCATATTTCTAAATTGTTTAAAGCACACAGATTGTTTATAGAAAACAACTGTAGTATCTTCCTGTCCCCCAAAGTATTTTTATAATCCCAAGTCAATTATTCTTGTGCTTTAAAAGGTTGGAGGGAAATAATACAAGCAACAGGCTAGGTAAATAAAAACTATTTTGGCTTGTCAGTTCAAGGCAGGTTGATATACAAGTCCATTATCTGGAGAACTTTCTGGTGATGGCTGATGTTGTGTCATTCCTGCCTTGCTGTTAGCAGCTATTTGTTGCATTTAGTCTGTGTCAAAGAATGAAAATAAGCCCCTGTGACTGAAACCTTTAAATGTCCATGTGATACATCTCTGTGGGTAAAAGCAGGATACTGGAATCTGTGCAACCACTTTCATCAAACTTAGGTCAGAGGCATATTTTAAAAAAACAACCAACCTATTTGTTTGGTATCTGCTGTACTGCTGAATTGCCTTCCCAGTAATTCAAATGTTGATACCTGATTTTTTCCCAGCCTCTAGATCCTAAGGCCAAGGTAATTTAGGGTGCAATATTGTACATTGTAGGAGCAGCAATTGTTGTCCCAATTTGGATGTTTTCTTCTACTTGGAAGAATTTCTGTCCAAGTAGTAGTGGTTTTGATTTTCTTCCTGGTTTAGAGACTTTGTTAAAGAACAAAAAGAGACTCAAAGGACTTCCATTTACAGAAGTCCTACAAATTCAGTCATGAAGTCTGCCTCTGAACTTACTCTAAGAAGCTTTAAGTTGTGTATAGTGAAGGAACCATTACAGAAAATGTTACTATGTTTGAAGAAGCGTAATGGAGACTTTTTTAAAGAAAATGTTTCTTCCTATTTACTAGACTTATATATGACTGAAAAGTCTCAGTGGGGAAGAGATTTTAAATGTTGAAAGTCTGCCTGTTGGCTACAATTTGAACTCTTGATAATTTTTTGATACAGGAGCTGAAGAATCTTTTCACCTCCTGCAATTAGAAACTACTCTGAGCAATCGCTGTCAGAATGCTGATCAGCCAGTGGAGCACAACGCTGTGTTACAGAGATCTTTGGAACAAACCCCTGGAACTAAGAAATGGGGCAATGAGAACCATACTTCATCTGCTGGAGAATATGAGGAACTGTCCAAAAAAATGGAATATATTGATCTCCAGTGTTCAATGGAAGAGCTGCGAAATGGAAGTCTGAATCCTCTGGAAGAGCAAAAATCATTTTATCAGCTAGATACCGCACCAGTTACAGTGCAAGAAACTGTCTCTCCACACTTGCTAAAAGAGACTGTGTCTTCTGAAAAATCACCTCTGAAGGCATTTGATAAGAAGTATGTGAAGCTTCCTGAAAAGTCAGTTCATGTACATGGAGCAAATAAAGCTGTAGAGCTGGATTTGCAGTGCAATACAAATATGAAGGAGCCTGACCAAAGCTTACAAGAAGTACAAAAATCTTGGAAGATTCACAGACATATCAACCTGAAAGCCTCAGACATCCATCCACAGGCTGCCACAGAGCAGAATGGTTCTCTCCTGGAAACACATGAAAACCATTCCAATTCTGTGCCCAGAAGCTTGTGTCGTATTCCAGTCTGGGTGAGTAAAACAGATTTCCAAAAGCAGGGATTCATGCAGGCTTTTTTTTCTTTTGGTCCGTTGTTACATATTTTTTCTGCTGCTGCACCAAGTTATTGTAGACCTTTAGTATCTGAAAGCTTAGCAAACATTGTAATTTTGCAGTTCTGTTTGAAAACTTGCACGCTTCCTGGACTTCTGCCCTGCTCCTTTCAGATCATAGCATGGAATCATTAGCAGTAGCTGAGTTGGAGCTCCCGGGGTTGCTGGAGGAGCTCTGACATCTCTATTGCATCCCCCTCTCAGCCCCAGTTGGTACAGTGTATGCATCTGTGCTACATGGCTCCATTACCCAGCTGAGCAGCCCCTATTCCCATTCAGAAGCCTGAAGGATGTAAATAATATAACCCAAGTATAAGAAGCCTAAGGAAATAGCTTTGATGTAGTAGCTTAAAAAAAATCCGTTTGCCTGGAACTAAGTCATTTAAACTTGAGATGAGTAGAGGAGAGGGAGAGAGGTGGATTTGTTGTTAAGTTGCTTTGGGTTTGTTATTTTTAACACTGCTATGTAAAACATTTGGCATTGGACTTAATTTTCATGGTCTGCATCCATTAAGCCTGAGGCAAAAGTGCTTTTCTGTGTTTAATTTACTGCCTAAAGGCAGGTTTTTTTTCTTCTGCATGTCAAATGAGCCTCCTCTTTCTGTGAAGGGAACAGCTGTTGCTGGAAATAGTGATTTATTTCACTTTGGGTTTAGTTATTCTTTACACTGGTGTCTTGTATAATTTCTTTTTTAAGGAGACAGAGTCAGGGCGTGGTATTATGGAAGAACCTGAACTCACTCTGATAAGCTCAAATGATGTCAGTGTTGCAGAGTCAGACACTGAACATACTAACCAAGAGAAAATTAAGGATAAAATCAATAACCCAGCATGTGTGGATCAATCTGAATTTAATCTTTTTACTGAGGTGAGTCTTTATCTAATGTGATACTAATTTAGTTTTAAATATGATAAGGAGTGGCCTCATTGTTGCAGTTAATCCACTGTTGCAGAACAAGAGAATGTGAGGGTTATCCAGGCCTAGTATTGCTTGGATGATTTTGGTTGATGTTACTTTTCTGAGCAGATCTGATGTATCTTAAAATGTGGGCTGTTCCCCAAAATCACTATCTAGTCATGCCAATATAAGTAAGAGCTTGGGGAGACTTATGCTGAGAAACAGAATCGCCTCACTGGTGCTTACAAGACCGAATTGTATACCTTTAGTTGAAGACTTGAATGAGAGAAGAGGGTGAGACAAAATAAGCCACAAACTAAACAGGATGAAACCAGCTCAACCCATGGAATGGACTTCTGCAGGTTGAAGTTTATGGGTGAAAGTATGATCAGCTTGTCATCCTGCCATGCTTACTGTGCCTGTGGCATGCTTTTTGCTCTCTTTGTTTATCGAAAGCAAAGGCTGTAAATTGTGGAGGGACTGGTTTGTAACGAGAGAATGCTTTGTGTGCTGAAGCAGTAATGCAGAACCAAGTAATGTGTGTCTGCTAGGTCAGTAGATTAGAGTTTCAATTGCAGGAGGCATCTAGGGAAGATCCTAAATGTGCCTAAGGATGGGTTTTTATAAAGCAGTGGAGGTAATGGGGTACGATGGAGGCTGGCTGCTGGAGGCTGTACTTCTGCAGTGGGTGCTACCTTCCGGCTAAGAATGGGGGAAGGAGACAGACCAATGAGAGGTTGATAGAGGAGAAAACACATCCAGTGAGATGAAATTTTGCAGCCCTGTATTATGAACATGCAAGTGAAATCTGGTCTTTAAAAAATTCCATTAAAGTTTTAAGGTGTTTTTAGGAAGCAGCATTTTAACACTTAGTACTGAGATCCAGTTCTGGTATTTTGGTTGAATTCTGTCAAGGCAGATGATGTCTTTTATTTGCATTGGGACTATACTAGTGGTGCAGCATTACCACTTGACTTAAATTTGCAGTATATTTTAAGCCTTTTCAATCACTGATTCCTTTTGAAACAGGAGCAAGAATTATCAACACTGGTTCCAGATACAGGTTGCTCAGTGCTCATAAGGCCTGATGGTTCTTCCACAGCCCAGAGTGCCAGTGCCAGTCCCTTCCCATCACATCAGACTGCAGGTAGTTATTGTGTAGCTTCAGTATGCTGAAGTTGAGAGACAAAGTCTTTAGAGCATTAAAATGAGTAATAAAATCCTCCTCTCTTTTGGAAAACAGGGAGCTGCTTTTGCTTAGGCAAGCACGTCTTGCTGTTCAGCTGTGGTTTGTAGCAGTTTAGCCCAGGTTTAATGTGTCTTATTGACTAAGGAAACAGTGACTTGCCTCTTTCTGTGCTGAGCTGTCTCCCAAGAAAGTCCTTATTTACAGTACCTTGGGGTACCTAATTCTGAAGAGCTGTGGTGGTGGTGTTTGTTGTCACATAGTTGTGCTTTATTTCCTGCTGGTCCTCAATTTCTGGGGCTAATCTCTTTTTCTTTTCAATCTATCTGATGATCACATGTAACATCAGTAAAATGGCTGAAATGCTTTTTTGTCCAAGATGAACATCAGTAATGTGAAAGACAGGAACCAACAGAACTTAACCATGTCAGGGACTTCTCATGTCTTTGTGTTTTGAGGCATGGAGGTGCCTTCAGTGCGGTATTTATGTACATGCTGTAGCAGACCTGTGTACAGGTCTGAACTTCTGCTTGTTTTATGAAGTCACTCATTGCCCAGTGTCACTCTCAGTGCCATTTGCAGATGGTGTCAGTGTGGCATTTTCAGAGAAGTACACTGACAAGCATGACTTTCACTGCTGAAAGTAAGAAACACTCTCTTTTTGTTTCCTTTCACAGTGATGCTGCTGGAGTTTGCAGCTACACCTGGAAGTCTGCAGGAGAATTTTTTAAAAAGAAAGAAGAACTTCATCCAGAAATCTCTGAAAAGAGTTGAAGGAGTGAAAAATAAAGAGAGAGAAAACACCAAGCCAGAAGCCAGACAGTTTCGAAGAGGAAAGTCTGAGACGTCAGAGGGGCAAAAGGAAGGTTTTCTTATTCCTGGTAGGTTTATCTGGGCACAAGACATGGCATTAGGAATCCTTTTAGTTGCTGGTTTATATAGAATCATAGAATGGTAAGGTTGAAAGGGACCTCAAAGATCACCTAGTTCCAACCCCCTGCCATAGGCAGGGACCCCTTTCACTAGTACAGCTCACTCAAGGCCTCCTCCAACCTGGCCTTCAACACCTCCAGGCAGGGAGCAGCCACAACCTCCCTGGGCAACCTGTGCCAGTGTCTCACCACCCTCACTGCAAACAACTTCCTCCTAACATCCACTTTCAATCTCCCCTCTGCCAGTTTAAACCCATTGCCCCTTGTCCTGGCATTGCAAGACCTTGTCAATAGTCTCTCCCCAGCCTTCCTGTAGCCCCCTTCAGATACTGGAAGGCTGCTCTAAGGTCTCCTGGAAGCCTTCTCTTCTCCAGGCTGCAGAGCCCCAACTCTCTCAGCTTGTCCTTATAGCAGAGTTACTGCAGCCCTCTCAGCATCTTTGTGGCCTCCTCTGGACCCGCTCCAACACTTCCATGTCCTTCCTGTGCTGGGGGCTCCAGAACTGTACACAGGACTCCAAAGTACATATCAAAGAACAAATGTCACATTTGCTGCATCTTTGCTATGGCAGACTGGGATATTCTTCAGTTCTCAGGGATGCAGGGAGCTGATGCAAACTGATGTGTTTCATGTGGACTGGGAAACAGCTGTAGAGAAGCTCGACTGGCTTCAAGTACTGACTCTATGTCATCTCCATTGTGTCCATTCTGCTAGCTGTTTTCTTGTGGCATCATTTAAAAATGATAATAACTCACGCTATTGAGTTAGCTGAAGTAGAAATTTAAATGTAAGGTATGATTGTTTTTTTTTCTTACTCCTTTTTTTTAAGGGAAAAAATGTGCAGTTGCCAATCAGTTGAATAAAGTAGATGTGTCTTGTCCAGGAGACAGGAAGCCAGGAGGAACTGAAAAGTACCGGCATGCTTCAAGGTATTTAATGAACACCACTAGAGAAGTTTGTGTTTAAAAGGTAGTTAATTTGTGTCTTCTGAAAACTACTGGTCAGTCAGAGCAGTTTGTCGTTGCCCAATTAGACACAGTACTACTTAACACTTGAGTTGGGAGACAGGAGCCAAGTGGCTGTTTCCCGTTAAGTGCCTGTTGGGGAGCTGTCAGCAAGAGTAGCAGCCTGCTCATTTCATTGTGTGAAGGCAGCTGTGCCAGTTCATGCAGGAAAGCAGCTCAGAGTTGAAGCAAAGTTCAGCTGCATGTGGGTCTTGGTTTCACGCTGCAAGTACAGCTCCTGAACAGGCTCTTTGCTGGATGCAGCCAAAAACGAATCTGAAGTGGTTCTTGATTAATGGAGAAGAGTCAAAATATCCTTTCCTAATTTCTAGCACTAGAGGCAATATAAATCTTTTAAGTTCATTCCAGCTTTGCTGCTTTTATACTGACACTTCTCCCTTCAGTTTTGACAGAGCTTGTAATCAACTTTCAGAAGTAAAGATCAGAAAAGAACAACAAACAAAACAGGAAACTTATGCCAGGAACAGAGAAAAGGCTAAAGAGTTTCAGAAGGTAAGTGCTACACTGTCATCCTACCTTGGTTACTTCTCATTTTACTGAGCTTCTGCTCAGACTAGTTGAGACAGTTCTGTGGTGTAAGAGAACATCAAACCAGTCTGGATTTTAAGTAGTACTGTTGGTATATCCCACTGAAGAATTCCCTTGTCAACATCATGAGTGATCTGAAATTCCCTTCAGTAGTATCTGCCTTAAGCTAGATTTTTCAGGTGACTTGAGGTTGAGCAGGAAGGCTGCTGGGGCTCCAAGTGTTAAGACTGTGTGCTTGGCCAGAGTGACAAGGGTTGTTAGTCTAGTAAGTTAGTTCCATACTCTTGTAAGGTACGGGTGGTTGGTTGGTTGCTTTGGCTGGGTATAGAAAGGTTCTGGTTACCTCAGGCTTCTGCCTGGCTGAGTGAGCCTGAATTAAAGGTTGCAAGAGTCTTGTCTGGGTTTGTCTGCAGTTGATCTAGAACAAGAAGTTAGACAAGAGGACTTGTCAGACACCCAACAAGGGGAGGGGGAAGAACTGACAACTGGAAGGAAATGCTTAGTAATCCTAACACTACTGGAGCCTTCAGCCTCAAATCCTGATCACCTCATCTTACTGGGGATAGAGTAAGTTATAGAGCCCATAACTGACAGAAGATATCTCACGGGCACAGTCTGCTGATTTGTCAGCTTCTTGGAACAGCAGTAGTGCCTGAACTCACTGCCTCATTGTCTGGACTTGCACCATTACTGATGCTTAGGTTACACAGCAGCAGTCTCTTCAGTTGTGCCCTTCAGCTACCCTGGTGTCAGCAGTCAGTTGAAATGTGCTAGGGTAGGCTCATGGCTTCTTGTGTTTGCAGAAAATGCTAGATAAATTACGAGCCAAGAAGAATTGGAAAGCACCATGACTGGCAGGCTTGGAGCAACACGGAAGACTTCATGAAGTTGTGGAACTGTGGGCAGCTTCAGCTTGAGGCAGAGGAACTGTTAACGAAACCTGTGTACAACCCTCATGTTCTACAGAGCAATACAGCAGATCAGCCACTGCTTTAAATGTGGTTTGCCTTACACTGAGTGGACTGACAGTGAAAAGCCTTTCTACGTGTCTGTGAGTGTTAACGGGAGATCACAACTTTTTTAATGTGTATAAAGCACTTTCAAATAAACAGGTTTTTAATACTTGAATCTTTGTACAATGTGTGTGCAGGCAAGCTGTACTTAAAGGACCCTAAGATAGGAAGCAAACAAAACCTCTCTCTCACTTCGTGTAGTTTTCCTGTCCGAAACTCCTGAGCTCCACCTCAGACTGAAGTAGTTACACACTCAGGCCAAATTCAAAGCTTCACTTTTATGAAGTTAAATTCAGTCTTGTTATAAATGCAGCAGTCTTACCCCGTTTTTCATGAGCATCTAGCTACAGTTTAGGATTAGGTTTGATTTTTAGTCTGTTGTAGCATTGCATGGACTGTAGACAGTAGCTAAAGCCATCTGTTGAGCAGAAGACAAAACCACTTCTCATTCCAGCTGGAGCTTTGCTGTATTGTAGACTAGAGGTGCAGCATAAGTATTCTCTTCTCATCTTGACCCTAGAGTTCTGCTAGGGCTTCTCAGGCATTCTAACTGGAATGCAAGAGACCAAGCCTGTATTTTGTTCCTAGCAGGTCACAGGTGATCATTCACCATGATTTACTCACCTGCCTTTATTTGCTCACAGTACAGCAACAGAAAGTAATCCCAGGCTGCAGCTCTTTGACAGCACTTTTATTGAAACGCTGGTACATTCTGTACAGAATAAAAAACATCCTCAGAGCTTCAGTATAGTGCAATTCAGTGACATGGAGTTGAGGGAAAACATCAAGCTTTTCCCAGTAGAATTACAACTTGACACTCAGCTTTGTTGGAACTGTCAAGTTGTTATCTACCCTAAACTTTGCTACCATCTCCCGGCAGGACAAAGCAGGCAAGTCACAACTGAAAGGGTCAGGGCAAAGGCTCCCAAAGAACCTCCACTATTTCAATTATTCCCATTCACAAAGCAGCATGGCATGGTGAAACGGTTACTTCTACATTATTACAACACTATTTTATTTGGAAGAGCTGTATAGTTCTGTGCAGCAGACTTGCAACAGTGGCACCAGGACCTGACAAGGAAAACATCTATTAGCATTAAAAAGAGAAAAGCCATCTGAATCGTTGTCTCCCTTAGGCTCCATGTAACATGACACTGTTGCAACCCAGGGGAAGCCATCTGAAGGCATGGTGCTGGTACATAAGCAGCAGCACAGGAATCCTGTGTACCCCCTTAAACTGTTAACTGGCAAAAGGACAAGCTTCCAGTGCCCCAGCTGTAACTACTCACAGCATTGTCCACAGAATTCCCACCCTGCTCTTCACCTAGGATTATCCAACACTTTCATGCAGCTCCAGGATGCATTGTATTACCCATGGAAAAGGAAGCAGCAATTAAGTTACAAGACACTGCTGGAACTCTCTCTGGCTTTCAGTGCTGCCAAAGTCAACTGCTTTTAGATGAAACCTCCATCATCTCAAAACCCAAGGGCAGTAAGCACACATCCTTTTCCACCCCACATGGCCCCACTCCATAAAGTGTATCTCCTCATAAATAGACCATAGCGCACACCAAGTGTCTATGGCATCCTGCAGAGGACTTCAATATGCGGTCACCGCGTTAAGAGCTGCTGGTTTTTCAGCCATGCAAACCCTCTTTGAAGTGACCTTGAATTTGGTTTTAGTGCCAGCAATGTTACTGAATGCTCTTACCTTCAGACTTGTTTTGGTGGCACTCGGGTGGTTCTCATCCTCTGACACAGAGGAAGTTGGTAGGAGACACTATAGGTTAGAGTCAGCATAAGTGCAGAGTTAACAAGTTGGTGCACACTGCAAGGAGCAGCCTTGTGTCCCCCCTTTTTGCTAGCATGTACAATCACCATCCTCTCAGCAAGAGCTTCTGCTGGTGAAGAGGTTCTAACTAGAAGTGCTGGAGCTGCCCAAAGATACAGCCACACCCCCCCTCAGCAGCAGAAGGGGAGCACTCTGTGTCCAACCTACATTCAAGCTTTATTTCCATCCGACTCAACGCCACATTTTGTGGCGATTCAAGAGTCTAATGGACTTGCTTTATGGTCATCTCCACAACTCACTAGGAACAACATCCCAGCAGCCTTGGTAATGACCAGGTACTCCCACTGCTGTTATCACCAACTTAAACCTGGTACTTGTATCACTTTCTATCCCTTTTTGATAAGGGCAAATCAATCCTTCCAATTTATAAGCAAATCTGTCTACATCAACAAGCCTAAGATGTGTTAGAATCTGAGCACAAAAGGATTCTTGTCAACCTGCAGCAGTCTAACACAAACCAGCACTGGAAACTGCTGTGACAGCTGGAATCTGTGACATCCATTTGAAGTGCATACACAGGAACGACTCACAGAAAGTAACCTGTCAAAATCTGGGGTGATCACTGTCCAGCAGTCTGCTTCTGCACAACCATTTCTAACAGTTTTCTAACAGTTCACCGACATTTTAGTCTTCTGCAGTCACACCAAAGTAACACTCAAACCTCTGAAGTCACATGAAACCCTTTGAACTGACTAGTTCAGTGCTCACCTGGCAGACTTATCTTCCACAGCTTTTCACACAGTGAAGTTTACTTCTGTGTCCTAAAGCACCTGGGTAGAAAAAACAACACAGAAACACTGAATGGATTTGGAGAGTACCAGAGGCCAGCATCCAGTTCCCTGCTGGGACATGAAAACCAGAAGTGCACTCAAATCCTCAAAGGACCAAGACTGCATCAGCAGAAATACCAGGTTTAACAGACACAGCAGAACAAAAACCAACGATGCCGAACACTGAACTACCGTAGCACTGTTTTGTGAACATCCCACCAGGAGAATGCTGCTGGATGCAGCTACCACACAGTGCAAGAGCTGCAAGGGTTCCTCATTCAAGCTTTCTGTATGCAGCAGTGGGTGCCTAGGTACTCTCCATTTTACAAAAGGTACCACTGCAGCTAAGAGGGAAAACAATTTCACCTAACAGGAACAGCAGCTTTAGAATACTACGGTTTTATATAATCCTACCATTAAGGATCTCCATATAGGAATTAAATTACAGCACAGTTTGCTTATTTTACTTTAAGCTCTGTATTCTGCAGAAGGGATTATCAGGAAATTCAACTGCATAGTAGTAAAGTGGCTGAGCTACTAAGAACTCTCTTTAAAACACCATATTAGAGATAAACCCCAAATATTGCTGCTCAGTATGAAGTTATTAAGCATCCTGACACAGAACAAAAAATGCAGCATGTTTACAAAGTTACTTCAAGTTCAAACACCACAGTGCTGGCTCTTAGCTGTAGCCACCAAAACAAGAAATAAGAATCACTCCTTTGGCATAAAGGGGAAAAAAGACTGTTTCAAGCCACCTGGAAAACTCAAACCACAAGGAAGTGTTGGAAATCAGGTACCTACAGAAACACCTGGCTGACAAATAGGTTTAGCTCCTGTAATTCAACATGTTGGTTGCACCTGAAGTCTCAGAACTCACCACCTGTTTGACTCTTACCACGCTTTTCCACTTGAGGGCTATTTTCATTTGTACTAAAAGCAGAAGTCTGTACCTGAAGGAGAACATAATGCATTATTAATACAACTCCTAGGATGCTACATCAAGATTTGTCTTGCAGTTTTATCCCACAGAGCTAACAGGTAGTTCAATGGGTAAGCAAAACCACAAGTTTATTCTGTGAGGCGTTTCCAACGACACGAACCTACGGAGGAGATCCTATCGGGATAGACCTCAACAATTCCAGTACTACCAGTTTGCACAACATCAAGCAGACTGGAAAGGCACCTTTGACAGATCCTACTAATTATCTTTCCAACTTGTTTCAAGGCATTTGGGGGAAGGAAGAGGGCAAACAATACACTAACTTTTGAGTAAGATGTAACCAACTCCTTCATATCAGCAGCAGGTTTTATGTTGGAAGTTAACTTTACCCAATTCCCTTTGCTGTCACCCTTTTAACTACAAAACTGTACTAAAACAGAATTCTTCCTGTAACCTTCTTGCTGAGCCTAAGTTATTTGTAGAAGCAAGTCACCAGTTTAAGCTGATCACCTCTTTTTTGACCAAGAGATTTGTATGAATGCTCGTTGGACAAATCAAAGTTAAAATAAATTCTTCACAGAGTGCTACATTAAAACACAGTGATGCAGAATTTCAATGAGATCCCTGAAACCCTCTACAAGTCAGTAAGCTTCATTTTTAGAGTTCCAGCCACTGAAGACCAAAACCCTTCAATCATTATGGACTATGCAGAATCTCAAATGTCACACTAACCTAGAAGGGGCTTCAGACTTCTGTGAAATGGCATCATGCATTTCTTTTCTCATTCTAATTACACCACCTGAAAAAGATAAGGTTATGAAATGATGTGTGATGTGTACATGCATAGAAAACAGCTGGACATCGAGCACTACATAGTACTAAAGTGATTCTAACCACCATAAACATTCCTAAGACCCTCTGTTTGGAATCACACTTCAACAGGATAATATATGATTATTACATAGCTTTGAGAGCTTTTCTGAATTTCACATTTATTTTGGAAAAAGTCATAACAATTTCTCACTGCTGCCTAGAAGGAAGTGACAGGGGAGGGACACTCAAGTAGCACATTTGTTCAGAAAGGCTATTCTCACTCACTCTCTTCAGAGCAGTTGAACATTTTGCCAATCATCACAACAATTTGCTCACTGCATCCTCAACTCTGGGGAAAAATAAGCTCCCATGTTTCCTAAAATACTGCATCTTCTCTGTAACAAAACACAGCAATACTACCAGCTCAGCCACTTAAGACAGCTCACCTACAAGAAGCAAGGGTTAAACACCAATCACAGAATGGTAAGGTTGGAAGGGACCTCAAAGCTCATCTAGTTCTAATCCCCTGCCATAGGTAGGGACACCTCCCATTAGTACAGGTCACTCAAGGCCACCTCCAACCTGGCATTCAACACCTCCAGGGAGGGAGCAGCCATAACATCCCTGGGCAGCCTGTGCCAGTGTCTCACCACCCTCACTGCAAACAACTTCCTCCTAACATCCAGTTTCAATTTCCTCTCTTCCAGTTTAAACCCATTGCCCCTTGTCCTGTCATTGTAAGACCTTGTCAATAGTCCCTCCTCCAAGCCTTCCTGTAGGCCCCCCTCAGATACTGGCATCTGTCACACTAACTTACCAACATGCTAGTTCCAACTGGACTGTAACATGGGCCTCCTAAAAAGAAGAGTATTGTTGTATCTGAGTAATAGCTTCAAGTTCCTTCAGTATTTCAGCAATTTCATACAGCTTTGGTACTTGACTCAATAGGAAGCAGGCAGGCTGCACTGCAGTTACACTGAATGCTAATGCCAATCCAAGGCATTTCTTCTGAAATCAGAGCCATGGTCCAGTCTGTTACAAAACCACCAGCAAAACCTATATGCAATTTAAGGAACTGGAGAAACATGGTACTGAAGGTACAACTGAGGGAGTTACCTTGAACAAATATGGCATGCCACTTTAAGAGAGCTTACAAAGCAGCTCTATTAAACCATCTAGAGGAAAGCAGCACTGTCTAAAGTGTCCTTCCTCTACCTGCCAATTTTTACTTCCTTCAGTAGGTAGAATGCAGAATTCAAGAACATCAGCACAAGCTAATCCTTGGCATCAACAGCAGCTGCATTTTGAACTGTTTGTGTAGCTGTCCCACTAAATACATGTTACAAGCCTCATTGTCACCACTGCAACCAACTATGCAGTGAGGAAAGCATAGCCTGTCGGTTCTCTAGCCACGCTCTTCGATTCAGACACATGGTAAGTTGTGCCTATCTGCTGAAAAACGAGGCATAACAATCAACTCTCTGCTGTCTGCAGAATAGCTTCAGGCTTTGAAGCTACCAGTTCACTTTACAAGAAACAATGTTCACTAGCTAATATCAGGTACTGTGATTTGTCTTTCAAAATAAAACATTGCTTTGTAAAACGGCAACTAAAAAGCTAAGAATTCAGCTTTCACAATCCTCATCCAAATACCTCTCCCACCTAGGAAAAAACAGTTGCTTCCTCGACACTTACCCTCCTCAAGTAGAGGCTCCCCCACTGTGTTCCAGAAATCACAGGAATCCCCCTTTAAGAAGAATTTTTGGAACAAAGTCATTCATTTAACTGTACTTTAATCTCCTAACAGTTCTACAGTTTTCCAATGTTTATTTGGCAAGCTGCCCAAGAAAGGAACTTTTGATTCACTTGTTTCAACAGAAATACCAAGTTTAACCAGCACATCTGCTGGAAAACCAACGATGCCAGCTGCTGAAATACTGTAGCACTGCTTTTTGAACAGCCCATCAGGAAGACACTGCTGGGTGCAGATACCATACAGTGCACAAGTTAGTCTGACAAATTTCTGTGCAAATAGTAATTCTCTGAAGAAGTCAAATACTCTCATACTGAAGTGCAGAAGAAACACAAAGCTTACCTCTTTTGCTGCTGTGTTCTACAGAAGTCCAAGTAATAGCCTCATGTGTCAGAAGGCCAGCAAACAGCCTTTAGAATTCGGGCACTGCAGGAGTTAGAGCTGCTTGCTGCTGCAGAGCTGATGTGGTCATCTGGAAAGAAATCAGTAACTGAACTACACTTGTTGAAAGTGGAATATGAAGCTCATGCCCTAGACTCACCAGCCTGTGAATCAACTGCTGTCTAAATGCATACAAACACTGTCCCTTCATAGAAGTAACACAACCAATACATGAAATCAGCTGTGGGTTGCAGAAGAAGGGTTTTTTCTAAGCACTAGGTTCCAGGTTTTTTGTCTACAGTGACAGACAAAAACTGAACACGTGCTGGAACGTATCACTGCCTCAACTTCCATCTTACTTTCCACTGTTTTTGAAACAGCATTTGAACAGCACACAAAAATGAAGTTATTTCTCAGCCTGCTAAATATTTACAATTATTAACTATGGCCTTCCACCACTGTGTTCTGGTTACCAAGGCAGGTGTAATCTGAAGTAAGGTTTAAGTGTAGCAGTTAAGTATCAGATATGCTGACATGCTGTGACAGACTGTTCTAGTCCAGTGCCCTTTACAGCAGCAACACCCAAAGCAGATTCCTTGATCCTATCTTCTTATGTATGTTCTTGCAAAGTTTCATTATTTGGTGAGCTCAGTGCTTAGGGGTTCTGAAGTTAAATGCTTTCCTAACCACCATCCTTATGTGGCACCTTCCTCCATGCCATTTCTTCAGACTGCAGCCACAAACTTCTGCAGCAAGTTTCATGCTTCAAGCAATGCACAGAAGCAAGGCTACCAAGTTTCTTTCTGCTAAGCCCACTCTTCTTGCACGGGACATGCACATCAAGATGAAATTCTACAACACAAACATGAAGCTGCAGCTGTGCAATACACCCTGCTACAGAATATATGGGCAGGGCACCACCAGGAGACTAAAGTGCACAGAAGTTCTCCACCATCTCAGAAGATGTAGCATGGGGGTAAGCATCCAAATTAAGCCAAATAGATTGAAGTTGCACAGCAGCATTGCACATTGGGTGAAAAAGTATTTCTGTATGTCAACTGTGTATTAGTTGCAGCTTTTGTTACAAGTATTTGAGAACTCAAAGCTCTAGTTTTCATCCAAGCAGAGGCTACAGTCACTCATTTTGGTCAGACTACCAAAAGATGTTGCAGCGAACTCAGTACCTTGGGAAGCTTCAGACAGAAGATGCAGAGGTGTGGAGTATTGTTCACATGAACCATGGGATACTGTTTTCAAAACAACATCAAAGAAAAAAGCTACCCTAAAGCATAACTGCAAAGCAAGTAACAGCTTACCTTGCACATCAAGACATCTGAGCAGTATTTCATCTTCCAAAAGCAACAAACTAGAAGAAAAAAAGAAGTGGTAAGATCAGATACAGCCACGTAACCCAAGATTTCTAAAGCCAAAACTCT
>VWYK01058862.1:0-11460 GCA_013399775.1 Semnornis frantzii | reverse complement strand
GGCTGAGGGAGCTGGAGTTGTGTTCAGCCTGGAGAAAAGATTACTCCAGGGAGACCTTAGAGCTGCTTTCCAATAACTGAAGGGATCCTACAGGAAGGCTGGAGAGGGACTTTTCATAAGGTGTCTAGCAATAGGGCAAGGGGGAATGGTTTGAAGCTGAGGGAGAGCAGGGTTAGACTGGATCTTGGGAAGACGTTCTTCAGTACATTGATGGTGAGAGTCTGGAACAGGCTCCCCAGGCAAGTTATGGATACTTCCTCCCTGGGGGTGTTCAAGGCCAAGTTGGATGAGTCCTTGAGCAGCTGAGTCTAGTTGAGAGGTGTCTCTACCTATGGCAGGGAAGTTGGAGTAGATGATCTCTGAGATCTCTTTCAACCTAAACCATTCTGTGATTAATGAACAAAGCATATGAAGATAACATTTTTACAGAATGTTGTTTTTAATGACCTGTGGAGAATTCACTGAAATTTGCTTTTATTTCATTCTGGCTTCTGTTCATACAAGAAACCCCATTCTGTCTTGAGACATCCTTTAATCGATGGAGGATAATCACTGGTGAAGTGTGATTACATAACTTCTACAGTGCTTTGACAGCATGGGAAAAGACTCATTGGTGCTGTAAACCTTGTGATTTGTTTGTGCCACCAGTTTTAGTGATATTCTTCATGTGGCCTTATGTAGGTCTTTTAATAGATGTGGGTAGATTCAGATTGGATGTTAGGAAGAAGCTCTTCACTGTGAGGGTGGTGAGACACTGGAACAGGTTGCCCAGGGAGGTGGTGGAAGCCTCATTCTTGGATATTTTTAAGGCCAGGCTGGATGTGGCTCTGAACAATTTGATCTAGTGTGAGGTATCCCTGCTCATGGCAGTGGTCTTGGAGCTAGATGATCCCTGAGGTCCTTTCCAACCCTGACAATTCTGTGAATACCATGTGATGATTTTTCACCTGACAGGCATCACTTGCAACAGTTTGCTGAAGGAGGGGCTTCTGGGGGCTGTTCTTTGTTTAAAGTTGTAGGGGCTTTTTCAGAATCACTGCCATGGGTTGGTTTGTTGCTTTGTTCTTGTGTGCCTAGGTTAGTTAATCTCTAGTAGTAAATCAATGTATCTATTATTTCAGATACGAAGAGCTGTTAAGCACAAAAGGACAAACGGGTTCCAAACTCTCATGTACAGCAAATCAGTTGTATTTGGAAGCAGCTGCAAAGTACCTGAGTCTGAACAGAAGGGAGGAGATGATGCGAGTCCTTTCCAAACTCGATGTAGAGGACCAGCTGGAGTTTCTCAAGTCCCGCGGATGCCTGCGCCAGTCAGCAGACCTCCTGAAAAGGGAAGGTCGAGAGGAGGAAGCTGCCAAGTTAATGAAGCAACATGGCTTTCCTCTGGAGGCAGCCAACCTCACAGCCACAAAGGAGTTCCGTGCCTCCTGCTTGCTGGCTGCAGCGCGTGCCGCTGCCGCTCGCTCTTCCGACCCGGGCCCGCTGGACTTGGAGGCGATCCTGAGGGAAGCCCACGACCTTTGTGTGCAAACCGAGCAGAAGTCTGGCATCGCCGAGGCTGTGTTTCTGCAGGGATCTCTGAAGGGAGACAGCGGAAAGCTGAGTCATGCCTACAACCTGTTCCTGTCTTTGAATCATGCTGCTGGTGCGGTTGAAGCTCTCTTTGCATTATCTAGCTGCAACATTCCTCACCAGGATATGCTGTTAATGGCAACACCTGGCTTAATGGCTCTTCTGAGTCTGGTGAGGAGTCTGAAGAAGGCAGCCACCAACGCAGAGAAAGATATGGTGAAGTCATGCTTTACCTATTTTGGGATCATCCCAACAGGTGACTGTTGCCACGTGTCTCCAAGTGAAGCTGAGCCCATTCTTGAGTTTCTGTTAGACAAGCCAAGTCTGAAAGGGGGGAAGACAAAAGGCGGTTTCTCAGTAGGCACAGAGAAGGTAAAAACAGCTCTGAAGCAGCACTTCTTAAGCAGGTTGTGCTCTATCACTCAAGAGTTGTTGAAAAAGCATTACCCTGGTGTTTGCATGAGGTTCATTGTTGGCTTGAAGTGTGAAGCTACAACCTGTCAAGATTACCACAAGCCCCTGCCACGCTGCAAAGCAAAGATGATATTTCAGTGTAAAATGCATCTGGTGGCGATAACTGGCTTGCTGTTGGAAGCCACTCACATTTTCCCTAAAGAGATGTTGAGTGAGTGCAAAAACTTTGACCTTTTGACTGAAGACAAATTTGCCTTGTGCGAAGACCTTCTAGAAGTGTTTTTTCCTAATCATTTTCATTTGAGAATACTGTCAGAGAACCCAAAGGCGTGCAAGGAAATCCTGGAATTCAGTAGCATTATTTCTAAGCCCTGTAGAGCAGTACTGAAGGAATACATCACTTACAAGTTCAAAAATGAAACCACAGCAGCCAGAAGAGAATCGACTGACTTATGGCTGCATGCCATGCAAGTTTTCATCTTATCTTCAGGATATCCTGAAGAATTTGAGAAACTTCTTTTTAAGGAAGAGGATGGTTATAATAGAGAGCTAAACGTTGCTTTGTTGGAGGCGGCGAAAAACTCCCTGAAGGGTAAAGGGCAAGGAGGAAAGGCCAAAAGGCTGGAGGGCAGACATGGCATGCTGCTACCTGACAAAAATGCTGAGCGTACAGGGAGAACACACTTGAGCTTCATTCGACTCCTGGAAAATTCCCTTGAGCAGTTCTATGTCCATAGGAACCCAGAGAACTGTAAGAGCTTTTTTTTCCGTTTCATGAACGTCCTGGTCAAGAAGTGCACCAGCTACCTGGTTCCAAGCATAGGCAACACAGTGATGTTGTTGGAATTCCAGTATATTCTCTGCTGTGCCGTGCTGATGCGCCTCTCCAAGAACATCACCCTCTGCTTTCCCAAGAGTTACATTGCTCTCATCCATTACTGGGAGTTTCTGTTCAGAAGCAAGGACCACAAGAAGGAGTACGGAGACACGTTTTCTATTATACAAGACTACAGACCCAAGGATGTGTGGGCAGCTGTGCAAAAGTTCAGGTTTCATCTCTGTTACCTAACCAAAGTTTTGTGTGGAGTTTATGGGAACTTCAACGTCCTTCTGGATGCTTTTAATAATGTTAACTGCATAACTTCAGGGGAAGCTGAGAGGACTGTGGTGCTGTGCTTAGTGATGCTACTGAATGCTGACCAGGTACAGAGCTCTACATGTAGGTTCCTCCTGCACCAGCACTTTCCTGGAATCAAGGCCATGCTGAGAGATATGAAAGAAGACTCTCCCTCCGAAGTGCCTGAAAGATTGCTGAGGGTTGTGGAGCAGGTCAGTGATGCTACAAGCGTGAGAGAAATTGCTGCAAGCCTGCAAGCGCTGCTGTTGGAGCGAGACGCAGAGTACTTGGTTGACTGCCGGTGGAAATGGGACTCTGTGTACGTTCAGGGGCACACCCCCGTGCGGGGCATCCTGTATGAAAACATAAACCTTGACAGGTTCGTGACCACTCTGGATAAGGTAGAGTATGGGGATGAAGTAGAAAAGGAACTGGAAAGGGTTCATTGCTTAGAGGACCAAAGGGATCCCCTGGAAGTCATCGCGCTCAGCAGGCAACAGAAGCAAGAGCAGAAAGCTTCTGCTCGGCGCCAGCTGCATCGTGTCTGCCTTTTCGTTTGCCTGTTCATGAAGTGGAAAAGGAAGACTTGCTCCAAAGCTGAGCATGCTGCAATGGAAGGAGAAGAATTTTTATCGGGCCTTTTCAAAAAAGCAGATATTGACCAAACCCAGTGTGACCTCTGTGGAGTCAGATTCATCCAGAGCTCCGAGAGCTATTTCAGCCAGTCAGAAAACATGGAGGCAGACACCGCCGAAGCTGTGACCCAGGCAGAGATCCAGGAGGAAGAAAAGTTGCATGCGGAAGGAAGTGGAGCTGCTGAGGCCAGCGAGGCTTACAGAGAGCACAGGAACACAGAGAGGCACAGAAGGAATCATGCAGCCTACCAATACTACAGTGACTTTTTCAAAAGAAAGATCGATCCAACAATATCTGATGGGCAGGAGGTGGTGGAGGCCATTACAGAAAAGACAAAGACTCAAGACCATTTGGCATATAAAGAAGGTTCCAGGCTACGCCAAAGAAAAATCAAACAGAACATTGAGAAGATTAGAGATGCAGTGAAGGAGATCTATGAGAGAAAAGCCTGGGCTGAAGGTAGGATATTTCATAGAATCATAGAATGGTAAAGTTGGAAGGGACCTCAAAGATCATCCGGTTCCAACCCCCCGCCATAGGCAGGGACACCTCCCACTAGAACAGGTCCCTCAAGGCCTCGTCCAACCTGGCCTTGAACACCTCCACAGGGAGGGAGCAGCCACAACCTCCCTGGGCAACCTGTCCTCTTTTACACAATTAAAAAATGTCGTTTTGAGGGCAATCTTCTGAAGCTGAAAAAGCTTCGTTTGAAAATCTTAACTGTGGTAAAGAGGTATTTCAGGTGGCTGAGGAAAAGAAGTAGTGAAATAGTTGAAAGTACTGGAAAAACAAAAATCTCACCTCTTCCAACCACGAAGCAATACATCAGTTAGTCAGGTACATCAAATAGTTTTCAGTAAGTAATAAAGTGAGTTTTAAGTACCTGAGCAGATGTGCTGTGTTCTCTATACAGTATTACAGCCTGGTTTATGAATAAAGATTACCTTCTCAAAGCACCTAAAGGTCTAATTGTTCTGCCTTTTCATACTTATATACTAGCCATAGGAACTTGAATATACAGGGGTGGAGCATTAGGAGTACTTGGAGGCTTTGGTTAAGGATGTCTCCAAGTAGCCTACCCTTGAACTTGTAATTTTCCTAGGGCTGAGCAGAAATGGCTACTTCAACCAGAAATCTGTGGGTTGCCAGACACAGAAGGGCAACCCTGGTATTGAAAGGCTCAGGAAATTATGGTGCCTAGGAGAGAAATATTTTGATATTTTAATTCCTCACCCCTGATATAGCACTTATGCTTATTTTCACAAGCAAAGTTGAATCACACAATGAGTAGCCTAGGAGCAAAATTGTTTGGGGGAAGGTGACATCTGAAATCAAAATGTTGTTGCCAGCTTCAGCTGCAAAACTGCACCAACCCTGTCAGGTTGTCACTTTGCTTGTGATACCTGACAGCAATGAAAAACCTGAGATTTGATCAGCTCTGATCAGTGAGATGCGTTGTGGCTTAAATAATTTGTAACTTCATATGAGGTTTATCTTTATTGCTACTGGAAAGCTTTTCTGTATGGCTGAAGCTCATAAAGTTTTGCTTGCTGTTTAAGTAAGCTTTCTGCTCAATGAGCCATGATAGTGTTGGAGTAGGCTTTAATTACCTGCTAGTTGATTTTTGTTATGACAAGTTCATGATGCATGTTACCTTATTCCTTCCACTTAGCCAAAATGTATTTATTTGCCTTTGAGATTATTTTCCCCTTCACTTCATAACAAGCATTGTTTTAAAAGTCCTAAATGGTGCAGTTAAGCAAGGGCTGCAGCATCTCAGGTCCATATTTTCAGAATCACAGATTTAATCAGGTTGGAAAAGAGCTTTGAGATCATTGAGTCCAACCTATCACCTACCACCTTCTAATTAACTAAACCATACCACTAGATGCTTCATCCAGTCTCCTTTTAAACACCTCCAGGGATGGGGACTCCACCACCTCCCTGGGTAGCCCATTCCAATGCCAATCACTTTTGCCATGAGGAACTTCTTCCTAACATCCAGCCTGCACCTGCCCTGGCACAACTTGAGGCTGTGGCCTCTCATTCTGTCATGGGGTGCCTGGCAGAAGAGCCCAACTCCATCTGGCTACAACCTCTCTTCAGGTAGTTGTAGAGAGCAATAAGGTCCCCCCTGAGCATCCTCTTCTCCAGGCTAAACAAGCCCAGCTCCCTGAGCTTCTCCTCATAGGAGGAGAGGCTGAGGGAGCTGGGAGACCTTCAGAAAGGTGATGAAAGCCAGGAACTCTAATACCCCAAACCAGATAAACCAAAGTGTTTTCTCACGAGTCTCAGGTGAGAGGGACAGCATGAGGATGGAAAACTTCTCCTCTGCCAGTGCTAGTAGTGCTGCCTGGAATGCATCTTCATTCCCTGTAGTGAATTTGCTTGCACATGAGATCCCTGGTGACTGAAACTTCATGCTTTGCAGCAAGCTTTGTGCTTGGCTTTTAGTTGCTGTCCATCTCTCAGCTGCTGTTTTCACGGAATGTTTGTTATTTGTGCTCCATTTCAGCTGAAAAAATTATAACTGAACATGCCAGCAAATTGATTGCCACCATTGATGAGGCTCATAAGTGGCTGAAGAAAATGGATTCTCAGAGGATAAAAGAAGAAGGTATGTTTTCAAATTACCCAGGTTTCTGTGCTCTCCAGAGAACACTGCTTGGTGATGGTCCCTTAGCATCACTAGTCTCCAAGTCAGCAGTGTTGTGGATAATCACTTACCCTCTAGGCAAGCTGAAACAGGCACCTCCACAGGGGCCAGCTGGAAAACATGAGTTACCTCAGAGGCTCTTTAAAACAGGGTGTGAGCCTTGCAGCTGGTTCCAGCCTGGCCAGAATGGAGCAAGCCTTCTACCCTGGCCTTCAGCAGGTCTTAGCCCATGTAAAGTACACATGTGTTTGTGCACAGAGATGCACATCTGCCTGTGCCTAACTGTGGGTGAGGTGGACAGAAAACAAACTCTCATCCTCACCAGTAAGACACTGCTGTTTGTGCTGCCTCAGCTCATTTATGGGCAGTGTGGATCCAGGCATATGTACATGTAACTGGGGGTGGGGTGGGCAGAAGGGAGACTCTCTCATCCTCACCAGTAAGGCACTGCTGTTTGTGCTGCCTCAGCTCATTTATGGGCAGTGTGGATCCAGGCATATGTACATGTAACTGGGGGTGGGGTGGGCAGAAGGGAGACTCTCTCATCCTCACCAGTAAGGCACTGCTGTTTGTGCTGCCTCAGCTCATTTATGGGCAGTGTGGATCCAAGCTCTTGGACAGCAGCTTCCTAGCAAAACTGGTCCTTACCTTGCTCTTCAGAGTGCTGTGAATTCATGTTCTCTGGAGTTGGTTTTCTTTTGTTTCCACTTCCATTTCACTTGGTTTCACACCAAAAGTAATGTGCATTGATGCAGCCTATTGCATCATGAACCTCTGAGGACAAGCTTAAGTCTTCACTGAGCCTACATGGATGCTTAGGTTTAAGCACATAATTTAGGTGGTGAGATTTAGTCATAGAATGGTTTAGATGGAAGGAACCTCGAAGATCATCTAGTTCCAACCCCCTGCCATAGGCAGGGACAGCTCCCATGAGATTGCTGTCTTCTTATGCAGTTGTTGCAGTGAAGTGATCAGGCTTACAAATTGCACAAAGCAGCTCTATTTTAGAAAATCTGATTGTGATAAAGCCTTGTGTTAAACCTCCCTGTTCCAAGGAAGGTAAGGCTACATGGGAGTGCTCTTGCAGTTTTACAAGCAACATTCTAAGCTGCCTCTGAAGTCAGGAAGCAGATGAATTGTCTGCTGAACAATTGAGAGAGGGGAGACATAGTGCCTTAAAAAGTCAGAAGCAATAATAATGAAACAGATTTGGGTTACTGGAACAAGTTCTTGATCATGGGAGTAGTGCAACTCTGAAACAGGTTGCCTGGGAAAGTGGTTGGGGCTCCATCCCTGGAGATGGATTCAAGGTCAGACTCAGTTAGGGCTCTGGGCAACCTGATTTAGTTGAGGATGTCCCTGCTGACTGCATATTGGGTTGGCCTGGATGACCTTTGGAGGTCCCTTCCAACCCAGACCATCTTATGGTTTTCAGTATAAGAAGGAATTGGTAGTGTAGCAATTGGCTTAGCAGTCTCTGCTTCCCAGCAGAGCTCCTAAGCCCATTGCAATATGAAACCAAATGCTTCCTTAAACATGGTTATCATAGAATCTGTCAGGGTTGGAAGGGACCACAAAGATCATCCAGCTCCAACCCCCCTGCCATGGGCAGGGACACCTCACACTAGATTAGGCTACCCACAGCCTCATCCAGCCTGGCCTTAAACACCTCCAGGGATGAGGCTTCCACCACCTCCCTGGGCAACCCCTTCTAGGTTCTCTCACCACCCTCATGGTGAAGAGCTTCTTTCTGACATCCAGTCTGAATCTCCCCATTTCTAGCTTGGTTCCATTCCCCCCCAGTCCTATCACTACCTGACAGCCTAAAAAGTCCCTCCCCAGCTTTCTTGTAGCCCCCTTAAGATACTGAAAGGCTACAAGAAGGTCACCTGGGATCCTTCTCCTCTCCACACTGAACAACCCAAACTCCTTCAGTCTATTCTCACAGCAGAGCAGCTCCAGCCCTCTGCTCATCCTCGTGGTCCTTCTCTGGACACCTTCCAGCACATCCACATCCCTCTTGTCCCAGGGGCTCCAGAACTGGATGCAGTACTCCAGGTGGGGTCTCACCAGTGTGGAGTAGAGGGGCAGGATCACTTCCCTTGCCATGCTGCCCACACTGCTCTTGCTGCAGCCCAGGCTCTGGTTGGCTTTCTGGGCTGCCAGAGCACACTGACAGCTCAGATTGAGCTTCTCCTCCACCAGCACTCCCAACCCACATCCCTCTCCTCAGGGCTGCTCTCAAGCCCAGCTCTCACTGCCCAACCTATATTGGTGCTTGGGATTGCCTCGACCCAACTGCAGGACCTTGCACTTGTTCTTGTTGATCTTGAGGTTGGCTTGGTCCCACCTCTTCAGCCTGTCCAGGTCCCTCCGGATGGCTCTCTGCCCTCCAGCCACGCCACACAGTTTGCCACATGTGCGAGGGCACATTGACACACAAAAGAACAATACTGTTTTCCATGCTGCACTAATTTCTTGTTTTTAATACAGACTGTATGCACGATGGAGACTTTGAAAATGAAATGGAAGATGAAGACAAAGCCTTTATACAACTTTGCCGTCAAAAGAATTCAGGAAAAAGAGGAAGGTGTGGGAAACTGTAATGATTAAAAACCAGACAGGTGGCTTCTTTTATCCTCTTAACAGTTTGAATCGTAGAATTAAAAAGAAAAACATGTGAAAAAAAATGAAAATCAAGTAGAGCTGGGAAATGGGAAAATGTCTGAAGAAAAAGACCAGCTTAGGCTGTTTGATGTTTATCACTAAATACTGTGTCAAAATAACTACCCATGTGGTGATGTTGTCATTGTTAAATCCTGTGACAGGACAAATTTCCTTTCAAGCTGATGTAGAAGTAATAAACCAAAGAAATGAACTAGTAGGGAAAAAATAGTGGTTCTGCCTTACCTCAGGAGTATTTCTCCACTGTCTTCTTTTCCCCCCCCACCCCTCTTTCCCTGAGCTGGAATACTCAGAAAAGCAGAAGAATGATTTCTCTGATGGTAAGAGGTTTAACTGCTGATTGTAGAAGAGAGCAGGTTTGCAGTAGCAAACCCCGAGTCTTGTAAAGTTTGGAAATGTTTTGGAGTCTTCAGGTGAGACACAGCCTCTCTTTTTCTATTTTTATAGACGAGAATAGTAACTTTTAACCATGTTCATGTTTTTCACTGGTGCACACCTAATTACTTAAGGAAATTATTGCTTGTTTTGTATTTGATCAGGTTTTGCTATCAGCTGGTACCTGCACAGATTTCAATATAGATATATATCCTCTTTCTTTTAAAGTCTGTTAGATGTTTTTAATGTTTTGTAAGTTTTAATTGAGAAAAGGCTTTTTGTAATGTACAATAATGTTTTTATAAAACTGTAAGATGGTTAAAACCACTTGGCCTTGTCTGATTATTTCTTTCTTTTAATGCTTTCTGACTGACTGTGTGAGAGAGGTATGCAAGTTGGGTCCAGAGTATCAACTCCTACTGATGCTGTTTCGTTTTGGGGATTTCAAAGTCTTCAACCTACTGTAGTCTCCTCCAGCAACATTTTAAATTAATGCATTTGCATGTTAGACATAATTAAAGTGTTTAGCTTGTGTTTAGAGTGTATTAGTATTGTGTTGGAATGTTTTGTCTTGAAAAGGGAGCTCCTAACCCTGTGAGTGTGGCCAACAACTGGAGAGGGGTGATCCCCTAACCCTGTGAGTGTGGCCAGCAGCTGGAGAGGGGTGATGCCCTGACCCTGTGAGTGTGGCCAGCAGCTGGAGAGGGGTGATGCGCTGACCCTGTGAGTGTGGCCAGCAGATGGAGAGGAGTGANAGAGGGGTGATGCCCTGACCCTGTGAGTGTGGCCAGCAGCTGGAGAGGGGTGATGCCCTGACCCTGTGAGTGTGGCCAGCAGCTGGAGAGGGGTGATCCCCTAACCCTGTGAGTGTGGCCAGCAACTGGAGAGGGCTGATCCCCTGACCCTGTGAGTGTGACCAGCAGATGGAGAGATCTGATTCTGCCACTTTGCTCTGGTAAGGCCTCACCTGGAGTACTTTGTCCAGCTCTGAAGCCCTTAACTCAGGGAGGACATGGACCTGATGGAGCAGGTCCCAAGTAGGGTCATGAATATGATCAAGGTGCTGGAACAGCTCTGCTATGAGGACAGCCTGAGGGAGCTGAGGTTGTTCAGCCTGGAGAAGAGATGGTTCTGGGAAGACTTAATAGGACTTAATAGACCTGAAGGGGGCTACAAGAAGGCTGCAGAGGGACTGCTCGCGAAGGCCTGCAGGGATAGGATGAGGGTAATGGCTTGAAATTAGAGAAGAGGAGATTTAGATTGGATCTTAGGAATAAGTTCTACCCCATGAGGATGGTGGCACACTGCAACAGGTTGCCCAGGGAGGTAGCTGAGTCCCCATTCCTGGAGTTATTCAAGGTCAGGCTCATCAAGGCTCTATGCAACCTGCTGTAGTGGAAGATGTCCCTGCTGACTGCAGGGGTGTTGGACTGGATGACCCTTGGGGGTCCCTTCCAAAGCAAACCAATTCTACAATTCTGTAACAGATTGTTTCAGTAACTACCTTTTTGCCAAAAAACCTCAGTAACATTATTATGCTCAGTGTCATGGAAGGGGGAATTTTTACATGGGTGAAACTGAAGTGCTGCTGTAGAATGGAGTAACGTGGGCAGCAGTAATAGTCATCTATTGCACTCTAATTGCTGTTGTCTACCAGAAGACTTTTATTAAGTGGTGCTTCTTAAGGAAGCCTTCTTGCCTAAGTGAGCGTCTAGAAGATAGTTTAAAAACAGGCATGGATGAAATGTAATGCCAGGCCCTTGCCCTGCTAAGAAACCAAGAGTTAAGAAAGTTGGATTGTTAGTGTAGCTCCTGGCTTTGTTTTCTATAATGATGTCTAGGTTTGCAATTGAGTTTACTCCAAGAAACATTCCTGGTTAGTTTCTTGGCTTGATTGTTTAGATTTGTGGCAGTAAATGCTACCTGAACTGGTTAAGGACAACGACAATTCAGAAGTATTTGCTGGCCATGATTTCAAGATCTAGGGTCACAGAATGGTAAGGTT